>APFE030037182.1:0-12136 GCA_000404065.3 Pinus taeda | reverse complement strand
TTTTTTAATTAAAATATTTTTTTAAATAAGGTATTTGATGTTTTTCAATTTTGTCTACATTGTTGGCCTTATAATTGTTATAATTTCCTTACCTTATTTCTTATATTATTTTCTTAAGTTTTAATTGAGTTTAAGACATGATATATATAATATAGATTCTAGAAAAAATTAATGTATTTCTATTATTCTATTGCTTTTATGAACTGAATGATCAGAAAAGCATTGTTTATTTATTTTGAACGGAAATCTATCGATGAGCTGGCATTTGATGTTTTTCCTGGGATTGATTGTGGAAGATCAGATAGATTGATGTTGTTGATCCTTATTTGGAGAGAATCGGTTAAAGATAGGCTTCCATAAATATTAAGATTTCTTGTGACTTATAATAAGCATGAGAATTTTTAGATTCTCAGGATTGCTCTTTATCAAAAATAGATTTACTACAATCACATTATAAACACTAGGAATTGAGCCTCGAGAGAGGTTGTTTAGCTGTAATATTTTTGAATTAAGTTGTGAACTTGAGAAGACATTGATTGTGATTGATCCTTTAATGAAAGCTTTTATCATCTAGAGTTAATTTTCTGTGTTGATTCATTTTACAAGGTAATTTGATTCCAGTTATTTGAGCTTGATCTTGGAAGCAATGTTGTCTTCATTTTATCATTAAATATGTGTTCTGTTCTTTCACTTCAGTTATTTGTTTTCTTAATCATTTTCAATTTACAATTACCTGTTAGTTAAGTAATTTTCAAATTGCATGTTTTGTTTTAAATAGAAATTACAATTGGTTGTTGCAGAGTGGATTTAATGTAGCTAATTAATTTGGGATTGCTGTTACTTTATTGTTGTTTCTTGTAAATTATCATAGGATCATTATTTTTCATTGCTTAAATTCCTTTCTATAATATAATTTAGTAATGTTTTTCTCTCATTTTATAGTTGATGTTGCTTACGTAACAACTTAGAGTTTGATAGTTTTCCTTTGTTGTTTCCCGCAGAAAGCATTTAGGATTTGATGCTTTTGAGTGGTTTAGTTTAGTTAGAATCAAGTTCTTAATTATGTTATGGGTTGATTCCTTTATCATTGCAGTTTCTCTTTCCATTAGGATAATAGTGATTAGTCATACCAACATTTCTCTTGCATAAACTGTGTGAATAACCTTAAAATAGAAAGACGAGACCTTGGGTTGACAGTCTAATGTGCAGTAGTTATTTGGTCCTTTAGGAACAATTAATTGGCTCAAAATTTTAGCATCATTTTCGAGGAGGTTGTCAAAGGGAGTGTTAGTTTTATCTCTGAGGATTGGATATTAAAGACGAAAGGTAAGAACCTGCATATGCACCCTAGTGAAAAATAAGGCTTGTGGTGGTGCCTACTCTCGATTAATACATTTATGTTGTTTAGTGAATATGACTAGAAAGAAACCTAGGACTAGGTATCAAGTAGATATAGATCATAAATCTACCCCGAAAAATAGCAAAAGTGAAGGTCGAGTTGGCCTTGGAAGAATGACCGTCATACACAAAATATTTCGAAAGGAAGAGTCTCAAGTGTATGTAGGTCCCTAAACAGTATCCGGGAAGGGCTCTACTATTATTTTCGCTCGAGTAGCAGAGTCATATATTACAGTTAACATTGAGATTCATGATAAAACTTTAGGATTTGAGAAGAGCTTCTAAGATACACCTAACATGAATCTCAATCCTTTTAGCAAGGGTGAGGGGCACTCTTGCAACCTAAGAGAAGGAAGAGGAAAGACAAGTGAACCATATCCCCAAACTTCTAAGCATAAATCTTCTACGACAGCCATTGTGAGAAGAGAAATCAAAATTCCTATCTTGAGAAATGTTGTAAGACCTAGTCAAGGCTCATAACCCTGTCAATATACCAATATTTTTTAGTTATTACCTCTTGACTATGGGATTCCTGAAGTTTATTTGCATATATTTGATAATTTTACAAACTAGTTAATAAGGACAAGAAACTCAACTATATAATATCACATCGTTGATCCAAAGGCTAATGCACCAATGAAGTTTATCCCACTTTAGAACCACCCAAATTTTCATGTTATGGCCTCTGAAGATCCTGATGCATTTTTGTTTGAATTTGATGCTTTCTGTCGAGGATATGATCAGACTAATGACCCCCCAAAATTATTTTTTTTCCCTCTACTTTAAAGGGACCAACATTACAATGGTTTATGGGATTGGGGGGTAGTACTATCAATTCATGGGATCAAATGAAATAAGATTTCTCTACTAAATACCTAGATTATTGTCAATCTCGACATCTAAGGGAGAAAATATTCAAAATTACATCAAAAGAAGATAAAACCTTAAAAGAATATATTGAAATATTTCAATACAATTTATAAAGATCAGTATATACTGCTTTACCTAGGGATGTGTTGAAAACTCCCTTAATTAGAGGCATGAAAGATGAATGGATAGAAACACTCAATTTAATGGGGTAGGGTATATTTCTAAAGAATAATATGATGATATTGTAAAATTGTGTATTAGATGTTCATGTGGGAGTACACGGACTAAGCTTGGAACTCGCGATGCTCTCACAGATCTAACAGAGTTACAGGAGGAGTAGTTACGTGAGCAGAGAATAGTAGTATTTTAGAAGATTTTAAAACTCATATCCTAAGTACACTAATGACATAGTTGGACATTTTACAAGTAAAACAGAAGTAGGTTGAAGTAGAGTAGGCATTCACCATTTTCTGTCCTCATTGTCAGAAAAGGCACAGTCATAAAGAATGTCCACTGGACATAGTCAAGATAAGCGCTATCTGTACCAAATATCACTAGACTAATCATTTTCCCTTGCGTATTGGATTTAAAGTTGTATTAAAATAAGTTGAGGAAGAACCAAAGCCAACATATTTCATGGAAAAATGACAAAAATGGTAGAATTGCCCACCAAGTACGATGCAAGACCCTTCTATTTTTTTTTCTGGGGAATTTCCTCAACAATTGTTTCCTGGATTAAATTGGTAGGGTCAAAAACATTATAGTATTTCCTAGTAGTCTCATCCATACACTTCATCAACATGGAAAAGCCAGTCATTTTCTAGTCCTTCTTGGCCAAATCAACAGTATCACGCACCCTCATGGAAGAATTTACCAAACAACCCGTACTCTCCACAATGGGAAAAGAAACCAACCCATGGGCCAATATGGTCTCAGAATTGGTAGTTCCCCACTAGACCAATCCATCAATCAATGGGATTTTTTCCTCAGTCACAACCACCACTACAACCCTCTCTTGAACCACCTCCATTCTGTCCTCATCTACCTACACAGCCAAATCTGAACCCAAACAAAATTCCTGTGAAATTTTTAGAAACTTTGGAAACCCCGAACTATTGTCCTCCCCCTTTAAAATGTAATGAATTAAATCTAAGATCTAGGAGGAATATCTTTCAGGAATATCATCCCAAGAATCAAGAAAAAAGAGAAAATGAAAATCCTACTAAGGAACATCATTTGACAAAACACTCTCCTCTTACTGTAATTACTATTGAAACAAAATCATCTAGTAAACCGATTAAACAACAAGTATATATTAAGATTACAAATATTTCTCCCCGGTTCCCTAAGATATTAGCCATAGTAAAATCACCTATATATCCTGAATTTTATCTGATAGGGCAACTAAAAAATTTATGTATCAAAATCCTTCTCCTACAAGCTATCAGAGAAATAGCCATCTATGCTAAAACCATTACAGAGTTGTGCGTTAAGAAGCCTAGAATGAAAATAAAATATTCCCTTGTAGTCCATGTTATTGGGAAACTCTCTGATCTTATATTAGGAAAATGGATACCTATCAAATATGACGATCCTGAAAACCCTGTAGTCATCATTCAGACTCAAGGGTATAACTTCCCAAAGACCATAGGGGAATTAGGAGTTGTTATAATTATTATAATACTAGAAACTTGTGGCCTCCTTGGAATAACCATATTTAAACTATCTCCAACCATGAGGGAACTAGCCAACAAAACTGTAGTGAAATAAAAAGGAACCTTAGATGATATCATTGTTTCTGTAGTTGTCTAGGAATACCAAGTGGATTTTCTGGTCCTCAATCCTAAAATAAGTTGGAGGGACACCCTCTAATATTAAGTAGACTGTGCCTTGCCACTAGAAATGCATACAATGGGTGTCAAACTGGAACCATGACCATCACCAAGGGACCTATTATCAAGGATCTCATTCTATATCCACCCGCTAGACCTAGCATGCCAGCTAACAGTTCTAGATGGTTCCCTCCCGAATATAAGGAACAAAATTTATGTTCGCCCCCCACTATTGATAAAGCTCTTATCTTTAAAATACATATTGAGGAAGATGTAAGTAATGGATTTATTAACCAACCTTCCACTGTAGGAAACCTAACGTGTCAAGTGCTAAAAGTTGTGCTTGACAATGAACACCAAGGAGATCCACAACAGGATTTGAACAATGAGAATATACCAACAATTGTAGTTCATAATAGCATCCCTGTCAAAATGGAACCCGACAAGACCTTCAATATTAACGCCAGCCTTGATGACCTTCATCATGAAAAACTAACCCAAGTTATTCTGAAATATAAACAAGCCTTTGCTTGGGAATATTCTTAGATAAAGGGCATTTATCCACAGTTGTGCACACACCATATCTATATTGAGAAAGATGCTCGATCCATTTTTCAACCCCAATGAAGATTAAATCCACACCCTAGGGACATAGTGAAAGAGGAGCTTCAAACTCTTCTCGATGTTAATTTTATATACCCATTCTCTAACAATTGGTAGATTCACCAGTAGTGGTAGTCCCTAAAAATAATGGAAAATGGAGAATTTGTGTAGATTATAGAGAAATAAATAAAACCATGTAAAAGGATAATTTTCCTCTTCCATTTGTAGACCATGTCCTTGATATGCTTATTGGAAAGAAATATTTTTCTTTCCTAGATGCTTATAGTGGGTATGATCAAATCCAGATTACTCTTGAAGACCAAGATAAAACTACGTTCACCTGTCCATGGCAAACATTTGTATTTAGAGTCCTACCATTTGTGTTGTGCAATGCACCAACCACTTTTCAAAGAAAAATTCTGAGCATTTTTTTTTGTTTAATTAATGAAGGGCTTGAACTATATATGGATGATTTCACCCCTTGCGATAATGATTTTGATCACACTTTACATAATCTCAAAAATATTCTTGTAAGATGTATAGATACCATGTTATGCCTTGGTAATGAAAAATGCCACATGATGATGATAAAAGGTGTAGTCCTGGGACATTTTATCTTTGTTGTAAGTATTTAGATAGACCCAGCTAAGATTGAGGTAATTATTAAACTCCCTACCCCTTGTATGCGAACATAGATACGTATTTTCCTTGGTTATGTTGGTAATTATCGTCGTTTCATAACACATTTTTCAAAAATTGTAGCACCATTATATGCATTAACTAGAGATGTGGAATTGGAGTAGACTGATGAATGTGGTACTTCTTTTGAAGATCTGAAAAATTTGGTTTCAACAACTCCTATGTTGTGGGGACCAAGTTGGATTATACCATTCCATACATCATCAGATGCATCAAATACAATGATAGGAGTAGTTCTCAGACAAGAAGAGGATAAGAATCCCTACACAATTTTTACATTAGCAAAAACCTCACACCTACAGAGTTAAAATATATTGTGACAGAAAAAGAGTTTTTGGTCGTCGTTTACACTATAAATAAATTTCTTCATTATATAATAGGATATCTAGTTTCTCCCATGTTGTGGGGACCAAGTTGGAGTATACCATTCCATACATCATCAGATGCATCAAATACAGTAATAGGAGTAGTTCTCGGACAAGAAGAGGATAAGAATCCCTACACAATTTTTACATTAGGAAAAACCTCACACCTGTAGTGTTAAAATCTATTGTAACAGAAAAAGAGCTTTTGGTCATCGTTTACACTATAAATTAATTTTGTCATTATATAATAGGACATCTAGTTTTTATGTACACTGATCATTCTACTATTCGGTATTTAGCTAACAAAATTTTTAACATTGATAGAGTAACTTGTTGGTTACTATTATTGTAGGATTTCAACAATACTATAAATGACCAGCCAGGAAAAGAGAACCTTGTCGAAGATTTCTTGTCAAGGATCCCATCTATAGTTGACCCTCTACTAATGGAAGACCAATTCTTGGATGAACATATGTTTGTTGTCACTGCCAAAAAGTCATGGTATACTGATGTTGAAAATTACCTAGCAGCTGGAAAAATTCCATTGCATTTGTCATCCTAGGAAAATAAGCTTATTATCCAACACAACGCATGATTTTCATGGATGGATGGTTTCCTCTTCCACATAGGGTTTGATCTTCAATTTTGTAGATGTATTAGAGAAGCCAAAATTTATGATATCCTTAGTGCTCGTCATGATGAACATTGTGGAGGTTATTTCGTTGATTAAAGGACTAGACATCAGGTATTATAGATAGGTTATTTCTGGCCCATGATATTTAAATACAAAAATAAATATGTCTAGAGATGTGATAGTTTTCAAAGAATGGGCTATCCCATTTAGGTTGATGAAATTCCCCTTCAACCATAGATTGTATTAGAACCATTTGAAAGATGGGTAATTGAATTTGTAGGTCCCTTTAATCCACCTTCAAATCAGAAGCATATATTTTAGTCTGTACATAATATGTAACCAAATGGGTGGAAGAGGTAGCACTTTCAAGGGGCACAGAAGAAGCAGATATCAATTTTTTATTCAAACTATTCATTCAATATGGGTTACCTCAAGAGCTTATAAGTGATGGGTGATCACAGTTCACTACTCATTAAATTTCTACCACACTACAAAAATACCATATTAAACACAGAGTTAGCTCTCCTTACCACCCACAAGAAAAAGTGCAGGTGGAAAGCACAAACAAAGTCTTAGAGGTGATTTTAACTAAGAGAGTATATGCAAATTGCTGAGACTCAGCCTCTAATCTTCCTAAATCCTTATTGGTCTATCGAACAACTTGGCGCAACACTATTGGTCATTCACCTTATTAGCTCGTTTTTGGTAAGGAACCTATCTCTCTAATCGACTTTGAAGTCAAGTCTCTAACAACTACTATGCAAGTTAGACTAGATCTTATAGAGGCATAAATATAACATCTACAACAACTCAAAAGAATGGATGAAATGCGTCTTCTTGCCTTACAATGCACAACCATAGTCCAGCAATAGAGAGCTAAATGACACTATTAGTTGATTAAAAGAAAAACCTTTCAGAAAGGGGATTGGGAGTTGTTATATGACTCCAGATTCAAGAATTTCTAGGTAAACTCCAAATCAGATGGTTGGGTCCTTACAAAGTTACTGACGTTTATGACAAAAAAATGGTGTGCCTCACTATGATTGATAATTCTAGCATTTCTTTCCTTTCTAATGGGCACCAAATTTGTATGTATCACTAGCTACTTACACGAGAAATTTTCTTCATGAAAATAAAAATGATGTGAATTTGCAAGTTGTCGTTGATTGGGGAAATGTCCCCAAACTCAAAACCAAGTTAAAAAAAAAATCAAAATCTCTTTCATTCTGTACATAATGTAAATAATTTTTGTCTTCTGTATGGTATGTATGTTTTTTTACTTTGGGAAAACATTGCGAATACTTCTACGAAAATGTCGCTATTATAATATAGTAACAGTTGTTGTTTCCTTATTCGCAATTATTGTTTTCTTCATTATAATTGTTGTTCCCTTAATCACAATTACGGTTTCCTTTAATCACAATTGTTGTTTCCTTAGTCACAATTGTAGTTTCCAAAGTCACAAGACTAGTCATCATAATTTTTGTTTCCTTAGTCACAGTTGTTGTTTCCTGAGTCACAACATCAGTCATCATACTTTTTGTTTCCCTAACCATAGTTTTTGTTTCGTTAGACATGATTACTATTTCCCTAGCTTGTTAATATTTCTATTTCCTTAGGCTAAGGAATATTTTAAGTCCTCTTTTGATATGATGGTTGGAAAACTAATTTTCCTAATGATTATAATAGGAAAATGTTTTATAAGAAATCATTATCAAGATTCTAAACTTCATTAATTTTTTAACTCCCCTGATCTTGTAATAAATATATAAAAGTAGTCATGATGCATTCCTTCTATCACCACTTAAGGAGCTTTATTTCACTCCAAATCTTAATGATTCTAAGATATTTTTGAGAAATAAGTTTTGGAGACAAAATTAATGAGCTAAAAATAATTATTATAATACTTTTCACACCATCCCTAACTTTTAAGGAGTTGATATGCCACCCCATTCACTAAGTAATCTTTTATGATTAAAAAAAATCATAACAAAGCAAAGTGAAAATCAAACAAAGGATAGGAGGTCTCATCACAAGCTAACCTACCATGATCATAGGATCTAGTGGAGTGACATTACCACTTCCAGTCACCAATTTAGGGTAATGTCCTTTGGTTTTTGGGTCAAAGGACAATAACTCTCACCACGAGTCAGCTTGTTCACCTCATTAGCTCTAGTAATGGAATTGTTATTAAATCGTTACCATGCCAGAATAATGGCCTTTTGTTGATGCTTTATAAAAATAAAAAATAAAGCTATGAATATTTCCTAGTTAGTGGGATATTGGCATCTTAATGGGTTAAAAGGAAACCCCGTTGAGGCTATGGATTCCTGCTGGCAACAGAGGATATGCCTATGGTATTAAAGTAAATTTAAATATTACAATTTAAGTTGCATGTTTTGTCTCTTCAAAATTAATAACGGAAGATCGTTAGATTTATTATGGAATTTTATAAAACCATCCTAGAAAGTGGTGATGCTAGTTTATCATGAGAAAATAATTATACTTTTGCATATCAGGGATATAATCTTTTTGGAAATTCAGTATTCCAATCAATATTTTTTTCTCTAACGAAACACCTTAGGCAAATATTCTTTCCACCCATAAACTATTCCTAAAAATCTTGGCATGCCTTTACTTCACTCTCATACTCCATGTATTATAATAATCATCCTCATCATTACACCTCACAATTAATAAATGGCTTAATGATTATCTCGTGTGACATAGATATCCCTCGTCCTCCATTTTTATTTTCTACAGTTATCCTACCACGCCTAATTAACACCACCTTATCTATTAATAATGTTGAAATCTTCCAACCTTTTAAAAGACCGACTGATAGCCATGGTCAACCTTCAACTCTATTAGGGGGCGAGGAGGTACTGATACATGATTTGTTACTCGAATTTCCAAAAATATCATTGAATATAATGGTTTTTGAGTTCCTATATTTTTTGTAGTATTAATATATTTTGAATTCTATTATTTCGAGCCACAAAAGTGCTTCTTGTTGAACAATTGATAGAGGGAGGCCATTTAGTACATTATGAACCCATTCAATTACAGGCCATGGAACAAGCATGCAAAATTTTAGACCAAGCAGGATGGCTAGAATACTTTGGACGATTACAAGAATTTGATCATGAAATAGCATTGGAATTCACAAAGAATTCAAATAATGGTGTATCAATGGTAAAATAAAATATAGGTACAAGTGAGTGAAGGCACAATATCAGAAGTCATAAGTCTTCAAAAAGAGGGAAAAAATGGTATGAAATACATACTTCACTCCAGAATGAAACTCTCCTATTTCTTAACCATATTGAAGGGTTGGTCAGGAAAGGAAAGGGGTATAACCCCAATTCATTACTATAGCCATGGAAAGAAGTAGCAAGTGGCATTCAACAATATATTACCTATGATGGAAGGTACAATATGGTGAGGAGGTGTCATCTTAAATTAATGGAATCTCCAAGGTGAAAGGTAACTCTAAACCTTCCTTATTTTCTCAATTCATTGTTTCATGAAATTGTTGTTAGGCTAAGAAGATCCAAAGACCAAGTCTCGGTTGTTAGGCATCATGGGCTTATCAAATTATTAGTTGTAAGAACTTTGAGTCAAGCACAACAGAGATAGGAAGGGTTCCTAGGAAACCATGATGCTGGCCAAAGAATTTCTTTGGAAAATGAAACTTTGATGAGAGAAGATACACCACAGGAAACTGTATGGACTTTAAATACTCAAAAACTTAGTAAAGAAGAGAAAATAATGGTGTCTTTTCTAGCCTAACTACCTAAGAAAAGGGTAAGGTCAACTAGGTTAATAAAATAACAACAAGGTCATATTTCTTTGGATCCCCTTCATAAGTTACCAGAAGAAAATTTGACTCATGAATTCTCCAAAGTAGAGGGGACATAGTAGGAAACCCTTGGAGAAAAGTCAACTCAAGACTCACTAACCTCGGAAAAAACAGAATAGGAAATAGAAGTATATCAAGTATTAGAAGGGATAGAGAACTTATTGGAAACTGTGAACATAGGAGAATCAATAACTATTCCAATAAAAGAATCTGTAGCTCATCCAGAAAACCCTTTTAACTAGAAGACTTCACCTAATTTTCTATTTGCAACCCCCCTTATCAATTCTTCAGTTACTTTCATTCTGGAATCATTTGGTGACCTTGAAGTTTTTTTCTTCTAGGAAAATTCTCAATACTTTGTCGCTATTGTATTGGATCCCTCCTCTATGGAAGAGAGGACTACACAATTTCCCCTTGAAGATATGATTGGTTAAGGTAAAGATGGAAATATTGATTTTCTAGTTGGACCTCATATTGATCCTCCTGTCAAGGAGTTCTTGAAATTTGTAGCTAATACAATACCAATGGGGGTTGACATTTCATTTATTGACCCTTTGATGTTTCAATCTACTTAGGAGGTTACTGCTAGAAAGCCTGAGCTGATAATTGGTAATTCCTCCCCTTTTCCCCCAACAACTTTGGCTAAAATCTTTGTTCAAAGGACTAGAAGCACCAAAGCTATGAGCGATAGAGAAAAAGGTAAACTCCCTAAAGAAGTTGAGATATTAAGAAAAGAAAACAAGAGATTATAAAGGAAGGTAGAAAAAATGGCTATATAGAAAATAAGGAAATCTTCTCCATTTATTCAGATTCCTTGGCATAAAGGTCCCCATCCCATAATTATGCCTTTTTTTACGTGAGCGATACTTATTCAAAATCAAAGTTGTATGGTCTAGGAAACCATATGAGTTCAAATATGTCCTAGATTTTATCACTACTTTCCATAAATAGGACGAGCACATAAGTTACCTTTTGTGTGAACTATATATTGTTATGAACCAACTCACAAAAGGATAGAAAAGATAGATCAACACCTTAGAAATAAGCCTCTTTGAGGGGGGAACCTCCTTTACATTACACAAATGAACAATTGTTGGATGATACAAATGACAAGACCTCCTTTATATATATAGGAGTCTAAGGGTTCATAATATAATCAAAGTTGACATAACAATAATAATGTAACGACACAATAATAACAATAGTGGGTTTCCATGGGGCACAATAATAACAATATGGGGACTACATGGGACACAATAAATAAGGGTGGTACTAAGTAACAGTAAGGGTTACACTGTAGTATAGGCCTATACATGCCCCCTTGCCCATTCAAAAAGTGTTTTCCTCAATCTTGAAGTATTCTGATGCTTCTATATAAAGTTATGTCCCGAACCATGTGGAATCTTCAGTTGGAAGTCTGTCACTTGATGAGATACTTTGAAATTGATCGATTTTGTAGCTGTCAGGTTCTTGTTTCTGTGACTGCTCCATGTTCCAATATGATTTTTCCTTCCTCTTCAAGTTCTGGAAATATTGTTTGAATTGAGAACTTCAGCAACTTTTGAATGAGTGGCCATACTTCTTCGTCCTTCTTCCATTTATCCCTTGCTTCGTTTATCCAATCTGGTTGGATGATAAATAGCACAAAACAATGTTCCACATCCTCATCCTTTCTTGAGAGTGCATCTCAACCAAAATTTTCCTTCCCTTTTTTGTAGATGATGTCAAAGTCATAACCTAACATATTTGTGACCCATTTTTTTAGTTCTTCTAAAGATAATATTTGTTCTAAAAAGTATTTAAGACTATCATGATCCATTTTTACCTTGAATTGTCTTCCCATTGGGTAAGGTTGCCATTTATTAAGTGCATG
>APFE030037174.1:39971-75078 GCA_000404065.3 Pinus taeda | reverse complement strand
GAGCAACAAATACCGAGGGAAGATTTGATGACCCAAATTTGTTAAACTTATACAACCTTGTAGAATCATCAGCAATGCGAGTAGCTAAAATCTATTTAGGATCTCTTAGGTCCTTAATTACAACATCCTCAGGTGAAAATTCAACAGTTTTACCTTCACCTGAATGAGTTATCTTATATACAAATAAAAGGTTGCGGGATAAGATTGGAACACATAATACATCATTAAATTGACCATTGTCTAGATGAATGGTTCCAATCCCTACAACACTAAGAGATCTATCATCACCAACATATATATTTTTGGTGTTACAATCATTTAAAGAAGAAAACATGGCTTTGTTTTTTCATATATGGTAAGAAGCTCCAGAATCAATGAGCCTCTCATGAGAATGAGAAGAAGAAGATACATTTAGTTCATAACAGACCAAGATGATTCACAACCACATAAGAAAATGTTATTCGTGAAGCTGAAGTTGAAGTTGAAGAGTGCTCCAAATCGATATTATGCTTCTTCATTGTTTCTTCCAAGGCTTCCATCTTCTTAAAGCATTTGGATTCTAAGTGGCCATCTCAATTACAAAAGTTGCAATGTATATCAGTCTTCTTCCCTTTGTTTTTATTTGACTTATCATTTTGTTGAATTGATTTTTCATTTTGAGACTGAAATTGCTTAGGACCCTTGTTTGGTTTAGGACCATTCTTTTTAGGACATTACTTCTTAGGATTCTTTGAATTTGGTTGTTGATGGGCAGCTAAGGCTTTCTTAGAAGAGTTTCCAAGATTAATAAGACCAAGAAGTAAGAGTTTTTCTTGTTCTCTTATTAAATAATCACAAAAGGCATCAAAAGAGGGGGACTTGTAGTCTTGTCCTTAAGAAATTAGGCTTCTCTAATAGAATGGAAGATGGAAACAAACACAGAGTAGGTTGGTCTCAACTTAGTAAGAATGGAATAGATAAGGCTACCATCTCCTTTCTTAACCTTAACACCTTCCAAGAGAAGTATAAGGGTATTGAACTTGGACAAAAAAATCTTCAATGGAAGAAAAATTATTTGGGTCCAATGTAAGAAACTCATTTTTGAGTTGATGGGCTCAAATTTCATTTTTAATTCCAAAAACTTTAGTGAGTTGTTTCATTGCTTCATTAGGGGTATCAAGTTTTGCGATATGGAATCTAAGGTCTGAAGAAATAGACATCCATATCAACCCACGTGCTTGATCTTGCCTATTTTCCCATTTGGTTGCCTTATCTTCATCTTTAGGTTTAGTTTCTTGGATTGAGGCTATTTTGTAAAGACCTTTACTTCTAAGTAAATCCACAATGTAGGACCACCATTGGAAGTAGTTAGTGCTGTCAAGAATAACTTGGCATGAACTTTTCATTTTAATATAAAATGAGGCTGTAGATGCTGAAACTAAGTATTCCAACAAAAATATCTCGAAAAATTAGGCTGATTCAATAAAAGCGGCTCTAAAAATGGCTTCCAAATGAAGAAGTTATGGCTTTTTGAAGAAAAGTTGTTGAAGATGCCGACGAAGTGAGTGAATGTGCGGAATTGAATGATAATGTTATATTTTAAAAAAAATCCACCCCCCTCCCCTCGCCGCCCCCTTTTCCAAACTTAATCTAATTAGCTTACTTAATATATAGATATATATATCTATATATATATGTGTGTGTGTGTGTGTGTGTGTGTGTGTGTGTGACCTATTTTTATAAATAAGTGAAAATCACTTTTACAATGGTACTTTATGAGCTACCCACTAAATTGTAAATTAAATAAAAGATAAAGAGACTTTAGAATTATAAGTGACTCACTTTTTATAATGGGTAAGAACACTTTTACATAAAATAACTTTAAAACATAAGTTACATGTGTTTTTTGAAAAAGTAACTCAACAAAAAGAAAGACTTGAATGCGAGGCCTCTATTCTCATAAAGTAACTTTGGACCAAGTGAGCTAGATTAAAAGGTTAGTAATTTTTGGAGAAGAGGAAGAGTTTTTTTTTTAAGTCACTGAAGCTTTGGAGTCCATGCTTACTTGAAGAAAATATTTTTGCCTACAAAACAAAAAACTACACAACCCAACACAGATATACAAAAAAAACCAAAACTTATGGCTTGAAGTTAGATTTTGCTAGAAAATAAATATTTTCCTTAGTGTTTCTGATTTTCCGAGATCACAGTAAATTGTGGCATAAAAGAGCATACGCATGAGAAAAATACTTCCTTTCTATTTTTGATTTGGCCAGATCGCAGATCTTAGAAATGACGTAGCTAGAGTTATTAGAAACATTTTCACGTGAAACGAAAGGGGTTCCTCACTGGAACATATTCTCCTAACACAATAGAGTAGTCCTCTCATCCTGAAAGCAGTAAAAAACAGTAGCTCTAAGAAACGACAGTCACATGCACTTGTACAAGCTTCATATTTGGAACACCAACAGATGCGGCCCTCAAATAGCTCTGATACCATGTAGGAATTTACAGGGTAAGTTCCTCAGATAGAACACCAAAGGACACCGCTCACAAATAGATCACAGCAATACACCAGTATTCTTGATGTGGTTAAAACCCTCAAAGAGGGAAACAGTTCACGACCTGAGCCAACGGGGCCATTTCAGGAAATTTATTAATGTAAAAGAAAGAAATTTACATAGGCTTCTCTCATGAATGGTCACCTTACAAATGACCCTCCATGCTCTTTAAATATAGATCATGGACCAATCAGGTATGAAGCCATGGATCAAGTGTTGGTAATACCGAGGAGGGAATGAACCGTCGGATCACTTCATGTCTATAACATATTGTGATCGTCAGATTGTAAGTTACAAAAGTACATAGTAAAGAAACACACTTTACCTAACTCTACACTAGACCAAGTTATACTTAACTATTTCCTATGTGTCAGAATATCCTAACAATGGAGATTAAATTCCTACCATTTACTTAAATTAAGTTAGAAATATAAAAAATCTATTCCAAAACAAACACACTCATATTTTTTTGTTTGCTAAGTTTTATGAGTCTTGACTGCACACTTAACCTTTGGCTTGAGAAATCCTAACTCATAGGCATCTAAGCCATAAAAATCACTTGGAGATGGATAATGTTGACATATGAATGAAAATAATTGAGTTCAAAATATCACATCAATGGGTGGCCTTAGGTAAGTTGCTATCTGGTGGTATAAAGACTATTCTCACTAGTGGTATAGAGATTGTTCAATTTGAATTGGCTTCAAATCGTGTAGTATCAATCATCCTAAAAATTAGTTTTTTTAATGGTGCATGCTCAAAAATAATATCCCTATTGGTGATAATCTAAAGAAGAGATGCATTATTTAGCTTAGTTGGTATACAATTTGTAAATGTGTGGAGGAGACAGTGGACTATTTATTCCTTGTATGTCCCATTGCCACTGTTATGTGGAATATTATGCATCACTCCTTGACTTTAAATTATATGTGGCATGTCCCTTAATGCAAAGAAGCCTTTGTTACTTGTGTGTCTCATTTACAATGTTATGTGGAATATTATGCATCTCTCCTTGAATTTAAATTCTATGTGGCATGGCCCTTCATGCAAAGAAGCCTGGAAATCATGGTGGAAACATGTTGCCTAAAAAAACTCAAAAATCGCCCACCCACTATCTGCTGGGGAATCTGGATTGCAAGAAATAATGACTTATTCCAAGCAAAGTCATAAACTATTGAAAGGGTGGCAACTTAAATCCCAACAACTTATAATTTAATTCTTGAAGTTATATTGGCTCACAAACCCATAAATAATACTAATGAAGAATTAGATCACTCTTGCCACTAGGCTTATTTTGATGGGCCTTCATTTGTCGGGGAGATTGTGGGGGTGGTGTTGTTTTATATTTAATATAGAATTATTTCTATAAACTTAAATGCGGGCTAGGTAGGGGCACTAATAACTATGAAAAATTACTCTGTATTAAACCATTGCTCTAGTTCATTATTAAAAACGGATTCAAAAGGCTACAATTTTTTTGGGAATCTTTTGTTGTTATTGTTGGGCACCTAATCCTTTAAGGGTTATGGTGTGGAAGATAAATAGTCAAAGGGAGTCCAAGAGACGTTGGAATATGAATCCAACAGTCATATGAGTGTGTTATATATGTGTATCATTTGTTAATAGTAAAGGTATTCATGCTTTGCCTTATTTAGCTATCCACATTCCATGTATATCTAACATGGTATCAGAGTTGGCGAATTCATTCCCTACTCTTGAGCCACTGGTTTTGTGGCCACTGTGCATTTCATTTTTGCCATCCTGAGCTTGTCGTAACACATATCAGAGGCCTCGCTTTAAATGTGTCTACAATATCTATCATCCAATCAGGTTTTCTTCTTGTCAGTGACATTTAATAACTTCTACATTTTTGCATGTCCTCCCTAATGCTCATGAAAATATGTCAGTGAATTTGGGTGCTATTTTTTCCACTATTTTCTACCTTTAAGGCCTACTCATGACCACCGTGAGCCTATTACTGTCAACCTCCACTCCTTGGAAGGTGTTAATATAAGCATTTTTAGCATTCCACTGCTCTTTTTTACACCACTATTACCCTGGCCTGGTAGAAATGCCTCGATTTCCTTATCTCTCTTATTATGATAAGTATGTCCATTATTTTATTAGTAGGTATGCACATCCAACATTACCAAGGAATTACTGCATCGTCCGAGTTGTAATGTTTCACTTCCAGAACTATATCATCCAGTTACTCCATAAAGGGGGAGTTGATCACTTTTCACTGTTCGTGGTGTGGTGGCATTTCAATAAAAATTCAAAGATACAGGATGTATATATTGATGATTTAAGTTGTCATCTTGATAAAATTGTTCCATTCAATCTATTTATAGCAGATTTAGGAGCCATGAGAGGGTTCCCTAATGCACCATCATAGCCAGTTGAATGTAGTGCCTCCGGATTCAAACTTTGGGGATTGTTCGAAATTTTTGAAATCTCTTATTTCACTTTCGCTAGTTGTTCCTTAACCTCCTTGTCAAGAAAAACTATGCTCCTCACACTATCAATCAATAATTCTACCATCTCAGGGAGAGAGGTTCTGAGAGCATCGAAGTGTAACCCATATTTTCTTGGAATGCTGATGTCATAACATTCCCTTTGATGGCTTCCACCTCATGTACCATCCAAACATGGCTTCGGTTCTTTGTGGTTTTGAATGTCATTTGTTCTGGGAGGTGAGTTGCCCCGCTGGACAACGGGATCTCATACATAGAACCACAATCAATGTACAATCCAATTGATGCACTGGGGCTCAAAGATTTTTCAGATGTAAATTTGAGACCATTTGGAAGGGTCATGACAATGGTATTTATTAGTTCCACATAATCTGGAAGTGTAGGTGGAAAAATCATGCCTGGCAGGGGAAAATATAAGGGAGGAAGAGCTTCATATTTGTTTCATGTATGCCATGAGAACAATCTACCAGAGGAGGAATGTACAATTTCTTTTCAAGAAAGCCCTAGTGTGTTTGTGACAAAAGCCTTTCTAAGCCACGTTGAGTGCAGCATGCAACTACCATATAAACTTTATCTTGGTATGTTGTTTCTTTCCAGTAGTTCATTTCAATGTGGTGGAATGGCACGTCAGTGAACTATGTTGGTACGTTTCATTTTTTACATGAGAGCATATGTGCATATGTGAAGGAGTCGTATGGTAAAAATGGTGTTGTAGTGAACAATTGCATTACAAAGTTCATTGACTAGTACCCCCTTTGAATATACAGTATTAGTTTCCTTGTGGTTGTTTATGGTGATCCTTTCAAGTAGTGTAGCATAATGGAGCCATTTTATAGTCAATCTTAATATTATCTAAATAGTATGTGTTGTACCGGTAGTCGAGGCCATAAGGACAACCCTCGTCAATTTTATAACGCCTGCATTCGAGATGAATTATTTTACATCTTCGCATGTTAATATTTTACTGCTTTATGGCATGTATTGGTTGGTTGTTGGACTAGTCGTGAAATGTTGTGCATAAGTTGTGAACATCGGGAAGGTCTCTATAGAAGTTTGAATTGAATAAGTGATGTGCATTGGTGTCAATAAAGTTTATATGTGAATTAAATACAAATTTATTTCCATTCCAAGAGTCCAGACAACACATAAAATGATATTCCATTAGGAACAAATATTTATCTTTTGGCATTCTTTAGTATTGAGATGTATAAGTCTCCACCAAGAACCAACTCGCATTGTCTAGTTTGTTAGCTCCTTGCAAGTTTTGGGAAAGAAAGAATTATAGTTTTGAAGAAATACTCAAACTGCTTATTAGGCTCGTTTAAAGATTTTTTTTGGACTCCTTTCACAAATTTCTTGAAAATAAGACGCTTATTTGTTTACTTTGAGCCTTTATTCTAAGAAAATGGCCAGCCTTGATGATGCATTAGAGTTGTTGAACACTTTGATAATTTCCACTATTGATGGTATGGTAAGTGTCAACACAGCTTTCGAAGGAGCAGTCCACATGGATGTGGCAGTCACAACACACAAGGGAAGATAACACATACAAAACTGAGCATATGAGTCTACGCAAGTGCAACAATTTTATAGCAAGTTTTACATGAAAGGTATGTCTCACGTTTGGGGAGGTAGCCACCACGGTCAGGACATCGTTAACAACATATACAACATATACAACACATTTCAATTAATATATTATTTATTACAATAGGTGAATGAGTTCAAGTGTTAAACACAGGTTAAAGCAACATGCATCACAAGTGTTCAAGATTAGTCTTACAATAGTTACAATACACGTGTGAAAATGTGCCGGCTTGTTAGCAGGCTTCTGAATTAAGAGAAAGTTCCGAGACACATTGTTACGCCATACATCACTAACCCCGTGGGCTGGGTGTTGGAGCCACTAATTACTCCTCAAAGTAAAGATTACATACTCTCAAGGTTATATGGGAGGAGCTGAGGTGAAAAGTCTTTTCCATGTACAAATGAGAGGGTATTTATAGCCAAGGGTGAAACTCACCATTGTGGTTGCTGGACTACCCTCATGAGTGGTTGACTCCCATGACTTTTCAACTTTACATGACTCTTTGTACAACACGTGGGTCTCTTGGAATTCCATGTTACATTAAATTGATTGACAGTATGGCCCGCAATAAATATGTGGATGACATGACTCATGACATAACTCGACATGACAGTGTTGGAACATTCATGCTGCTATTGGTTTGCATGTCGATGTCCTCATATTGTGTCATAGCTTCACCTCCGCATGGAAAAGTGTGTGGAGTCTTCGATGCTCATTGGTTCCCTTGATGTTGCTTTTGCACATTTATCCTTGCTTCTATGTTGGAATGCTTGATAGGTTCATCTGTTCGCGAAAGGTTCATGTTCGTCTGTTGGCCCGCCTATGAGCACATCTTGCATGTTTTCTTGTCCATTCATCCGTGAACACATCTTTTCATGATCATCCATTCACGAGAAAATCTCTTCACATGCATCATTTTTTTCGTCTGTTGATGAACCTGTCCTTCTGCATGTGCTCCCTTCGTTCATCCCATTTGTCTTCACACCATGTTTGTTTGTGTACCTGTACCTACAGTCACTCATGACAAGATGACATCAAATCTAAAAATCTCATAGTTTACCATGATAGATGATCATTTTGGATGCAGGTGACCAAGAGAGGTAACAAGGTTGTGAGGCAGGCTGGAGGCTCTGAATGCTACTGATGAAAACTACACAAAAGTCACTGGGTGATGAAGATGGGCAATCCGGATCGACAGTGAGTGTCTGCGAGGCTTGGCTCAGTTGGAGGACAAAACTACACAGTTTTTTGGAGGAACAGTATAGGTTGTAGGAAGGCTGGGCAGGAAAAATCCATGCATTTTTTTGAACGAGTGGGTAGTGGGAGCCTGGTAGCCAAAACTGTGTAATTCCTTGAGGGAACTGGTATCTGGCTATCGAGACATTGGTAGCAAACACTATGCAATTCCTGGAAGGAACTGGTAGTCTTTTACTAGGTCATTGGCAGCAAAAACTATGCAATTCCTGGAGGAAGCTGACATTTAGCTGCTAGGGCTTGGTAGCAAAAACTACGCAATTTCTGAGGGGAACTGTCAAATGGCTGTTGGGAAAAATTACATTGATTCTAGGAGGCTAGCCTGCTAATCACCTCTACGCAGTTTCTGAGCTGAGCGGACTGTTGGGCAGCAGAGGGCTTACTCATGAAAATTGCACAATTTTCTTGGTGAGAAGCCGATTGACTATCAGGAGGCTTGGCTGGAAAAACTGCACAATTTTCTGAGGGAGACAAAGATGGGAACTGGGTGTTTTTCTGACCTATCTGCACAATTTTCTCAGACAGGAGAGAGGGCAAGGTCTACAGCCTCTGCACAATTTTTTAGGGGAGTCAGTCCCAGTTTGGATGCTAGGTCAAATTCTTCGGTTGACCAACATGAGGGCTGATTGATTTGCTTGCTGGTACCGCAACTTGAAATGACTTTCTTTGTGCTTCTCAGTTGTTCTAGGTGACAGTTGATCGAGTCGATAATAGGGCGTTGGTCTGGCTGTCAAAGGGGAGTCTAGTCATTAGAACTTCAACAAAATGACTAAGTTTAAGTGAGTGAAAGATGCATATGTGATCCTACAAACACACACTTACATGACTCGACGACGAGACAACTCAAACCATCCAAACACAAATGTTCAACATGACTGACCAATGGTGCAAGCGACAAGCGTGACACTTGTGATTGATCGTTGCTCGACTGTGATGACGCTTGGGTGACAGTGAATGTGACTTCGTGTTTGAGTGTGACAGATGTTTTCATAACGAATACAACATGCGCACATGTAGCGAAGACCTTGAGCATGACCAGAACATGGTTGTAAGCATGACGTTGACATCAACATGCAAAAACTTGGGTGAAATGAACAAGCAAGGTGGGTGTGAAGACTCACATGAGCTCACAGAGTGAACCCAAGTGTGTGCAGTGATCAAGTGAAACTCTCAAGGGAGGCTTCGAAATTAGGTGTAGGCCAAAATTTTGGAGGGTGGTTGTAGCTGCTACAACACTTAGTAACACACTGGTAGAACTCCAAATTCTCCGTTTTGGTTCATTGCTAGCTCAAGGCCTTGGTCTTTCAGGGATTATTGAATCGTTGTGTGGGTTAATTCAACTTCCCCACTTACCCCATGGACATACATGGTTCACCTTTTGCCAACTCAGTCAAACACAATCAAAAGTTCAGCTTGATCACAATGTTTCGAATTTGGGAAAGGTTATTTAGCTCACGAGTTGAAGATTTTTAGAGTATAAGTTTTCATCTTTGGTGTTGCTCTGTTTCCAGCAGGCCTAGATAGTACCTCAGCAAATTCACACAGGGACACACACATTGCTCCACTGCCAGTGAGCCTAGTCAGTACCCTGGTGGAGTTGCATGCTTCACCTCTCTACACAGGAAGCCTTTCTCTTCTTTTGCCTTTGTATTTTTTCAAGATGACTGTGCATAGACACTTATTTATTTTTGGGGTGAAAGAGGGATCCAAACTTATTGAGAGTAGGAGAAGTTGTTCCTTCAGAGAAGAATGTAAGACCTCTGACATAGGTTTGCTCTTTATATTTTCCCCTTCTTTGTTTCTACTAGTTGGATGAGCGTGAACACACAGAGCAGAAGGCTGAATACAGGCATGGGGCTTCCCAGTGTGGACACAGGTTCATGGTTGGAACAAAACTTCCCTTGCAGATGGTTCATATTTTCCATCAAGAGTTCATTGGATGAAGGTTATAGCCAAGCACAAAGAAGACAGGCACAAGGCTAGCCAAGTGCTGCAGTGTCACAAGTATCTTCAAATTTCAGCCACATACTCTATTCAAAAGTTAGAATGTAGTATTTGGTAGCACTTATTTCCAGAAACAGAAATATTAAGATATCAAGTGAACAAAAGGAACATAAAAGAAATATCAAGCAGAACAAACAAAATAAAATGAAGATAGAAATCAAAGCAAACAAGATGAAAACAACAAGCAGCAAGCAGACTATATACATGGCATGGGGCGTGGCCCGGCCTACTAGAAGTAATGCTTGAGATCTTTGTCGTTGACAGGAAGGTTGTCAATATTCCCGTCAAGTGATTGCATATGATATGTGTGTGGGCCAAGTTTCTCATGGACTGTGTACGGACCAATTTGTTGAGCCTTGGAATAGGTATGTATTTACTCTTGATTATTATCTTTTTCCTCCTTTCTTATCATTTTGTGCCATGATATAATAACAAATTGATAGGATTTTTATAAGGAACGAATAAAACTACTCTTGATATGATTTGACTAACCAAACTAAATCTCATTACTTTTTATGTAGAAAAATAACATAAGGAACAATTGTTGTTCCAAAGTCGGAACAACAAAAGATAATCGAGGAAAATGAGGCGCGTCTGGTGTGGTTGAACCAAGGAACGAGTCAAGGAGATCATCATGAGATAGAAGAAGTGTATGAAGATAGCATTTAGTTGTGAATCCCTCAGGATCTCCTGATCCTGAGGGATCACATTTATCTTTTCCTTTTGACTATAAAAGAGAAGACTAAAGAGGGATCTCTCGTCTTTTACTTGGATTGTAATTTAATCTACAGAAGGATGATTCTGAAGAACAAGATCGTGTTATAATGATAAGTGACTTTGATGATTAATATACAACTTTCGTTGTTGTTCGTTTGGATATTTTGAAATAGCTAAGCAGTGTTCACTGGTGGCTAGGGCCCAGTCTCTGGTGAAACTTACTGTTGTTCCTTATTTTATGCATTTTTCCATTTCCTACAAGTTATTATGCTTTATAGCTTTTCAATGGATGTATTTTCATTGAATCAGATTTATGCTATTCATTTCATTAATGCACAGTAATAGTTGGTTTTATTTAATTCATGTCGTGGATTGAATTAGTTATCGGTTAAAGAATCATTTCCGGCTAATTGCAGAATAGAGCGTGATTGATTAAATGCTTTCCTTCTATCCAATAGTTTCAGTCCAGCTGAAAGAGCTCAATTAATACTACGGTGCTCTCGGTTGATTGTCATTTGAATTTGGTTGAGTAAGATTGAATTACGGTATTGTTTGAGATAGAGAAATGATGCTTAGATGAATTATTTCTTTTAAAGTTACAAGCTTCAGATTTATGATTGCATCTGTTTACTCTTGTATTGAATTTCATAGCTTATTTTAAAGCATTACTCTCTGGATTTATAGCTTAGACATATTATGTACACTCTTGGAATAAAAAGACTTACCCAGGCTGATAATTAATGTGAGGCAATTAGGAGTTTTAAAAGACACCTTTTAGCACCCAACATCTTGGCATCGTTGTCAGGGAGAGTGTTTCCATTTTACAAAGAGTGATGTCTTTCTACTGAGAGAGAATTGGGTATTAAAAATTGGAGGTAAGAACCTGCATAACGAGTGAGTAAAATGCTCGCTCCTCCGCATGCTTTCCAATGTAATTGCTTAGGAATTTAAGATAGAAATGAATGTTTGTATTTTTGTATGAATGACTAAGAATAAACTACTAGAAAAAGATATAATTCCTCCCCCAAAACCTAAAAAATCTAAGGGACTGATGACCCTTGGATGATCAACCTTCATTAGCGAAATCATAAGAAAAGTTTATTCTCAGTCATCAGTAGGACCCCGAACTATTACTACCATACATCCTACTTCAGAAGACCATGATGCATTCCTTTTTTAATTTGATGTCCTATGTAGGGGTTATGATTACACCACTGACCCCCAGATGCTAAAACTGTTCCCCTCTACTCTGAAGGGAGCAACCCTACGTTGGTTTATGGGACTTGGTGGAGGTACCATCAATGATTGAAAATAGATGAAAACATCCTTCCTTAAAAAATACCAAGATTATTTATTAACTAGAGAACTAAAAGATGAAGTATTTCAAATGGTAGCTAAGCCTAACAAGAATCTGGAATAATATGTGGAGCGTTTCCAATATAATCTGCAAAGATCTCCTTATGAAAATCTTCATAATAATGTTCTAAAAACCACAATGATTAAAGGTATGAAAGACCAATGGGTAGAAACATTGAATATAATGGGTAAGGGTGATATTTATTAAGAATATTATGACAATATTATAGACTTGTGCATCAGGTGCTCCAAGGGCAATACAATGTTGAAACTAGCCGGACGCGATGCAATCACCAGAGACAGCAAAGCCTTAGGAGGAAGCATTACAAGAGTCGAAATTGGCAATCTATTGGAGGATTTCAAGAATGATATCCTGGGGACCCTGACAACTCAATTGGATATCATGCAATCTAAATGAAAGCAGTCCGAAGCAGAACAGAACCTGGCTATTTTTTCTGTCCCCATTGTAGAATAAAACATAGTCATAAAGAATGCCTGCTAGATATGATACATGCATGTGCCATATGTACCAAAGATCATGCCACGAAAAGTTTCCCATTGCTCCCAGGATTAAAAGAAGTCTTCAAGGAAGTGGAAGAAGAAGTGGAACCAATATATTTGGTGAACCAGCGTCGTCAATGGCAAGCACATTAGACAGGTATGCCTACTGATCCATCTTCATTCTTTCCTCCCTCGCAATATAATTCTCAGCAATATTCATGGGCAGCATGTCAGAACTAGCCACCTTTTTCTACTTGGCCACCTCAAACATTTTCTATGCCACCATGGCCCAACCAGTCAAATCCACCCCCGGATGCGGGTGTTAATCTGCGTTAAACGGGTGGCGGTGAGCTATCCACTGGGCAAGTGGCAGCCCAACCTGGTTACGAGTACCAAGCATTTAAGATGCCGGCAGGTGAGCGCTTCGGGATCACTCCACCCTCGCGCGAAGACGTTTAAGGCACCTCCTCCTCGAATCAAACCAACTCCTCTGCAACCTTGGTTACTCATTGCAGAAGCTGGCTCGCACATGGCTCGCCGTTGGCATCGTCGTTATAAGCCTGGTCTTCGAGGCAAGGTATGGATCTGCATTTGGTTTTTCTGGTTTTACTGTGTGCCTGTAATGTGGCAGGTCTCAATTGCCGGCAGCGCAGAGGTTAACCCCCTGTCCATTGTTAATCCCTCTTCGCTCTTTGTGCCTCATTACCTGAGCCGAGAGGCTGCAACATTGCCAGAGCCCGTCGTCTCTGTAAGCTCCCCAAGCAATTCCCGGCCTGCGTGCTGGGTGCTGTCTCTTCTGTTTCTCATCCCCTTTCAACCGCTGCTCGAGCCCCTGTCTGACATTCTCTGCGTTAAGTGGACCTCCTCGGCTCCTTGGCTCTCCTGTTCTTTTGGGCCTCCATCCGTTCATCTCCCCTTCCTCCCCTCTTTGCGATGTCGCCGGAACGTCTACGCGCCAGTTGCAGACGCGCTGGGTCGAGAGGCGGGAGAGGCCGAACCTCTGTCCCTCGCCCCACAGACTCCCTATCCGATGACGCCAACAGCGCCCGACGTCGCAGAGGAAGACGCTGTGGGTCTACCCAGTCCAGGCCCTGCCAGCACAGTTTTCACCCCTCCTCCCGCTTTAGCTTCCCTGTTCTCCTGGACTCAGATACATTTTATGTATCCGTCAAGATTGAGAAATGTGAAAATGAAGCACTCGATCCTCCTGCAGAAATCCAGCCTCCCTCTCCGCCAACTCCGCCTCCGGACCAGCCTCCCTTGCTGCCAGCTCTTCAACCTCCCGCTCCTGTACCAGAGACGTCCAAAGCAGCAAAATCTTCAGTGGATGCGGGGGCAGGCCCAAGTGCGCCAGCGGAGGATGATGCTCCCCACACCGACTCAAGCGAGCCAGACCCATACTCCTGCCGGGTGGTGGAAGAAATTCCTTCAACCTTTGTGGACGACTGATCATCATCACCGGGTTTCTAGTCTTCAAGGTTGGCTCTGTCTTTTGGGGTTCAATGTCTTCTTCCTCTCTCTTCTGATATTTAAAGCTGATGCACCAGAAATGGTTGCACAGCCTTTGGTTTCTATTTATGTTTCTACATACCATGTCAATGGTGGTTTCTAAGTCTCGGGTTTACTATACAGTGCTGGTTAACGCCTACACGGCTAAACTACAACTCTGTACTCCGGATTATAGATGGATTCCTGCTCTATGTTCTTCTCTGTTAGGTTCTGTCACATGCAAGCTAGTCTTGGCACATACTGCTATAAATCCCATCACTGCAAAAGGATGCAGTTCGAGGTTCGCCTCTCTGTAATTTTGTTTTTTGTACTATAATAGAAATTAGACTACTTTACAAACAAAAAAAAACCAGTCAAATCCAAACAATAATTGGTCAAATCCCTCTTACCCTCCACGATTCTGGGAGAACAATCCCTATCCATCCCAATGGTCCCCTTCCACCCCACAAAATCAAAACTGGAAATCAACTTGGCAAAGATCTACGAACTAGCCTATGGGGACAATTCCTCTGTCTTAACCTACTTTACCGGCACCTTATACATTGCAGTAGTATGCTCAATCTAATATACGACCACAACTCCCAACCCAACCCAACCCAAATCCCAACAACAGACCAATCTAGTCAGTACAAATCGTTGAAGGTCTGGACCCTAAAGCAGAGTTGAGAGAGTGTAATGAACTCAAGTTAAGGTTTGGATGCATAATCACTCTAGATGAGGATAAAAATCTATAACCTGAAGAACCACACCCAAATAAGCCTTTGACTGTAAACGATCGACAAGGGGAAGATACAATGAGGCAGAAAACTCTCGAATAGATCATAACTACTTCCCCACCATTCCTAGAAAGACTAATGATACCATGCCCAATTGAACACCTCGCCTTTGATCTTCTGGGTGAAATCAAGAATATCTGTATAAAAATACCCCTCCTCCAAGCTATTCAAGACATTCCAATATATGCCAAAACTATTAAAGAATTGTGTATAAATAAGTCTGTGAGGCAAACAAAAATAACCACAACTATCCATGTTGTTGGGACTTTGTCTGATTTATTACTAGGAAAAGAGACATCTGTAAAATATGAAGACCTGGGAAACCCCATTGTCACAACACAGATAAATGGTCGTTATTTTCCCAATGCTTTAGTTGATTTAGGGCAGCCATTAACATTCTCACAACAACAACTTGCGAAATACTTGGCATCACAGCCTTGGAACCAACAACTACCTTGCTAGAACTTGCTGACCGCTCAGTCATTAGGCCAGAAGGAACATTACCGAATGTGATGGTTTCTGTAGACACTTGGGAATATCCAGCAATTTTTTTTATTATTGACCCTAGGAACTGGCTAGATGGACATCCTTTAATTTTAGGAAGGCCTTGGTTAGCAACCGTTGATGCTTATATCAGCTTCCGAACAGGCAGTATGACCATAACCAGAGGGAATGATGTGAAAAATCTAGTCTTATACCCTCCTACTCAACCAAGCCTAACCATTGTAAAAACTAGGAAGCAACCTGTAACATATTTAACAGAAAATATTCGGTCACCATTGACTGTGGTAGATTCCCTTGAATTTAAAAACCAAACAGTAGATGATGTCATTAATACTTTTATCAATCATCCTGCTACATGTCTAGTTTGAAAAGTCACATGATTAAAGAAGTCATTGACAATGAAATTGAAGAAGATTCCCTGAGAGATATTAATGACCAAACAATACCAACAACCACCGTTTATAATAGCAAACCTATTGAAATTGAGTCGGGGAAGATCTTGAATATTAACAGTGATCTGAGTGATGCCAACAACATAAACTTATTCAAGTCCTTAGGAAATATAAAGGAACTTTTGCTTGGGATTACCCAGACATGAAAGGGATTGACCCTCAGTTATGTATGCACCACATTTACACTGAAAAAGATGCAAGACCCATTCGACAACCTTAGCATAGATTAAATCCTCACCTAAAGGATATTATTAAAGAAGAACTTCAAAAACTATTAGATGTGAATTTTATTTATCCTATATCTGACAGTAAATGGGTTTCTCCATTAGTAGTGGTCCCCAAAAATAATGGGAAGTGCTGGATATGCATTGACTAAAGAGAACTCAACAAAGAAATACAAAAAGACCATTTTCCCCTTCCATTCCTCGATCAGGTCCTAGATACGCTAGCAAGGAAGAAATTCTTCTCTTTCCTGGATGGCTTTAGTGGCTACAACCAAATTTAGATTGTCCCTGAAGACTATGATAAAACTACTTTTACCTACCCGTGGGGAACATTTGCTTACAGGGTATTACCTTTTGGATTGTGAAACACACCTACTACATTCCAAAGAGCCATACTCAGTATTTTTGCAGACTTGATAAATAAAGGATTAGAGGTATACATGGACGATTTCACACCATATGGATATGACTTTGAATAGGCATTACAGACATTGGAGAAAGTCCTGGAATGGTGTATCGCTACTAGGCTATGCTTAAGCCACGAGAAGTGCCATATGATGATGACAGAGGGCCTGATCCTGGGCCATTTCATTTCAACAACTGGAATTCAGGTAGATCCAGCAAAAATACAGGTAATCCTCTTATTAGCTACTCCCTGCACTAAAAAAAAAAGGTATATAGTTTTATGGGATTTGCAGGATATTATCGTAGATTTATAAAGAAATTCTCACAGATTGCTACACCATTATATGCCCTAACAGAAAATGTTGATTTTATATGAACTGACAAATGTGACATTGCCTTTACCCTGTAGTTCTGTATACTGATCACTCTACTATCAAATATTTAGCTAATAAACCCATTACGAATGGAAGAGTGACACATTGGTTACTACTTTTGCAGGAATTTGACATAACTATAAAGGATTGACCAGGGAGGGGAACCTTTGTGGCAGATTTCCTCTCTTGAGTGCCAAGAATAGATGATGCAATGGCGGTAGAAGACTAGTTTCCAGATGAACACCTGCTTGTTGTGGTCATAAAAACACCATGGTACACAGATGTGGTGAATTATTTAGTAGTAGGAAAACCACCCAAACATCTGACACCCAGAGAAAGGAAATTAATAGTGCAGCACAACACTCGGTTCTCCTGGATCGGAGGATACCTTTTTCACACAGGGGACGATATGCACATTCACAGGTGTATTAGGGAAGACAAAATTTATGATATCTTAAAAGCTAGCCACAATGGACCTTGCGGTGGACATTTTGTAGACCGTAGAACTAGACATTAAATTTTGCAAATGGACTACTACTGGCCCATGGTTTTTAAGGATGATAAGAAATTTGTCCAGGCATGCGATAGTTTCCAAAGGAGGGTTTGTCCTGGCCAATCTGATGAGATGCCCCTGCATCCTCAACTAGTGATAGAACCCTTTGAGAGATGGACATTAGATTTCGCCAGGCTAATCAACCCACCGTCCAATCAGAAATCATATATATTGGTTGCAACATAATACGTGAGTAAATGGGTGGAGGCAGTAGCATTACCAAGAGCGACAGAGGAAAGAGTGAATAATTTTCTTTTCAAAATTTTTGTGCAATATGGCTTACCCAGATAAGTAATTACTGATGGGGGGCCACAATTTGTAGGCCATAAGATTGCTGCCATACTAAACAATCATCACATTATTCACAGAATTACCTCTCTATATCACTCGCTGGTGAACGAGCAGGTTGAGAGTACCAACAAAGTAATTGAAGCTATTCTAATGAAGACAGTCTCATCGCACAAATAGGACTAGGTGACTCGACTGCCAGAGGCCTTGTGGGCATATCGCACGACTTGGAGGAACACAACTGGATACTCTCCATATCAGATAGTATTTGGTACGGAGCCCATTTTCCCCATAGAATTTGAGATACAGACACTAAGGATAGCCCAGGAAGTGGGACTGGATTTAACTGAAGCCCAGATTAATAGACTACAACAAATAAATGAATTAGATGAAATTCATCTATTGGCTCTACAACATACTGCACTCATTCAACAACAAAGATCCAAGTGGCACGATTCCCTGATTAAGAAAAAGACATTTCATGAGGGTGACTGGGCTTTTCTTTACGATTCCAGGTTTCAAGACTTCCCTAGTAAACTACAAACTAGATGGTTATGCCCCTATGAAATAAAGGAAGTACATGACAATTGCACACTTACATTAGCCACCATTGATGGGTTTAGTTTTTCCTTCAAAGAAAATGGGCATCGGGTGTGCCTCTACCAAAAACCACTTACAAGAGAATCCTTTTACCAACAGATACGCGAAGACTCCACCATGTAAATTCTAGCTACAGAAGGAAATCCTTCGACAACTTTATTATTGTAAAAGGTTATTTCCTCTTTGTAAAAACTGTAAATATGATTGCTGATTTGATTTCTGCGTTTTTTGTTTTTTGTTGTTCCCTCATCGGAACAACACTTTTAGTTTTTGTTTTTCCCTCTTCAGAACAACACTTTTGAGTTTTTCTATTCCCTCTTCGGAACAACACTTTTGTTTTTTGTTGTTCTCACTTTGGAACAACCCTTTTGGTTCTTGTTGTTCCCACTTCGGAACAACACTTTTGGTTTTTGTTGTTCCCACTTCAGAACAACACTTTTGGTTTTTTCTATTCCCACTTCGGAACAACACTTTTGGTTTTTTTTGTTCCCACTTCGGAACAACACTTTTGTTTTTGTTGTTCCCACTTCAGAACAACACTTTTGTTTTTGTTGTTCCCACTTCAGAACAACACTTTTTGTTTTTGTTGTTCCCACTTCGAAACAACACTTTTGGTTTTGTTGTTCCCACTTCGGAACAACACTTTTATTTTTTGTTGTTCCCACTTCGTAACAACACTTTTCGTTTTTGTTGTTCCCACTTCGGAACAACACTTTTTGCGTGTTTGTTGTTCCAACTTTGGAATGACACTTTTTGTTGTTTGTTGTTCAAATACTACCTTTTTTTTAGAATTTGTTGTTGTTCCTTCTTTGGAACAACATTTTTGCTTCTTGAAGTCATGTGTTTTTTAAACAACAACCTTTTTCCTTGCATTATTGTGATATTGAAACAGTACTTGTAGGATTATTCCTACCTCATCTCAGCCCCATTTTTCTGATTTCCTTTCATGGCATGAAGTAAAATACTTTTATGAGGACGAGAATTATGGATTCTATTAAAGCAAGTGAATACCCTTAACGTTATGATATTTAACAAGACAACTTCCTGATGATAGATTTCTTAAAAAAAATGGGGAGGGACACAATTATTTATATATTACTTTACTATATTGATTTCTACTATATATAATATTGATTGATCATCTTTACCATGTTGCATCCACCCCTCCTGGTTATAATCCTCTCTGCCTATTATAAGTGAGATTATGGGTATATTTTTTCTATTGATATGTTCAACGTCTTCCACCATCCCTGCTCTTAAGGAGTACTGAGCCTCCCTCTATTTATTATAAAGATTTATAACAACAACAAATTTTGCCTACAGATAGAGGATAGGGGGTATCATTAAGAGCCAACCTGCCATGTTCATAAGGATGTAGCAATGTGACATTCCCACTATGGCACCACACCAGGGTTATGATCCAAAGGATGGCTAAAATATCCTTGGAAAAGGACGTCTCATCACAAGCCAAGCTAATCACTTTTGCTACTTCCTAGTGAATGGCAGTGTGGTCATCTGGTTACCATGCCAGCACACTGATCTCTTCTGTAGAAACAACAATGGAATTCTCCAACTATAAATTGAAGATCCGAGCTCATATGGTTTAAAAAGCAACTCTGTCAAGGCTATGCATGCCTACTGGAAACAGAAGCTCTGCTTATAGTATTGAAGTTCCATTTTCAACATCAATAATTATTATAATACCCTCTTCTTACTTTTCTTTTTATCAGAAGAATTATTTCCTTAATTTCTCCCTACCTTGAAACTTTATGCATGAGTTAATGTTTTTAATCAATCATATCATTTGCAGCCGGAATATCATCAACAAAGCATGTTTTCTTGCAGATTGTTGTCCTCTTTCCCTACCGCATAATCTATCATCAACTAAAGCATCTTGTCTCTTATCAATAACCATCATTACACACCTCGCTTTCATAATATCCATACCTTTTACACTCCTCTCATTAATATATGGACTCTGTCCCATATTAATGCCATATATTTCACCCTTCTACGTTTCTATCAGAACAACATTCCCCCGTCCATTTGGTCGTAGGCGACCTCTCATCTTGAAGGAGGGAGGGGACCTTCATTACACTTGTGCATGCATTATAACTGTTTTATTGGATTTCATAGGTTGATAAGGTACTCTGTGATCACAGGGCATGTGGCAAAATAATAGTCCTTGAATTAATGAATTCTCATATAAATATCATTTAAAATGGGAAAACTTAGCTGTTACAACTTACTTGTTGTTTTATTTCTTTGTTGATGTATGTTGTTGTGTTTTCTCCAATGCACTTATCCTTTGAAATAGTAGGAAGAACTCAAGCATTATGGGTGGTAAGTCAGTGCATCGAGAACCTTTAGTGCTAGAAGTCTCTGGCAGAGCCAAGGAAATTCTAGTCCATGCAGGGTGGATATCATATTTCACAACATTTCAAGCCCCTAGTGAGGAAATCGCTATTGAATTTCTACAACATTTGCAGAATGGGCAATCCCTGGTGAGAGGTAGAAGAATTACATTATCAGAAGCTGTAATCGTTGAAGTATCTAGACTATTGATGGAAGGAACTACATGGCCAAAAAAACACATAATGTTACAAGATGCGGTGGACATTTTTAGAGATGTAGGTGAGGAATTAACCAAGAAAGGCAAGGGCATACAACCATCTTCTCTGGTAGAACCATGGTGTGAGTTGACAAGTGTTTTCCAGAGGTACATTACCTATGATGGACGTCGAGATGTGGTAAGACCACGACAACTCAAACTTTTAGATGTTTTCAAACTAAAGATCATTGTTAATCTGCCATCTTTCTTGAATTTAGTGTTGCATGATACCGCCAACAGAATAAGACGGGCTAGGCACCTAGAAACCGTAGTTAACCACCATGGATTGATTAGACTAATTGTTACCCACAACCTCGTTCAACAAAACTTAACTTGGGATGGTCTCATAGCACCCCTGGAGATTAGTCAAAACCCTGTAATCCAAAATCCTGAAATTTTTGCGATAAGCCAACAGGGCCCTGTTCTGAAAAGGAAAAGGACTACCTGCTCAAACATAGAACCCTACAAGCATAGGCAGTCTGCAAGGTTACATCTAGTCCAGAGAATGTCTATAGATAGCACCGAACAACTTGTGGAACCATCCAGACCAATTAGTATACAGGACTTTGAGTCAGAACCAGAGGAAGAACTTGAACAAGGGGAAGGATGTCATCCAGAATCAGAACCCGGGGAAGAGGCCAACTGAGGTTAAGAACCTGAGAAAGAGAATAGACCAGCCTCAGAACAAGAAAGGGTACAACACCTTGATGATGAACTAGAAAATGAAGAAGAACCTCCTCAAACATCAACCATGAGTCCCCAAAATGATATTCTGCAAGATTTTGAGATAGGGATGGCTCAGGTAGGGGAAAACCTAAATGCATACATGCAGCTTAAAGGATCACTTGATCCTAACCTAATGGAAGCTCAATCCCTAGAATATTCTAGGCATACAGAAATTCTTCCCTCTGACCAGGAAAAGGAAGCAAACATAGAAGTTATTCATGAATCAGACAACGAGTCTGATGACACAGTTCTATTAGAACACAACCATGATAAACAACAGGAATCTTTAGATACAGAATCTATTGACAAGCCTGTTAGTTTAAAAGATGCTCCTTAGAAGAGGTGAGTAGCCGGAGCAAAACTAAAGAAGCTAAGACACAAATATCAAAAGCTTCAAAAGACTATTAAAAGGCTACGCCAGAAGCTTAAAAGAATTGCAAAAGGCAAAGCCCAAAACACTACTCCTAAGGTAGTTTTTGTGGCTACGCAAATGGAAATATGTAAGGGTAGGTCAACAAAGACCCAAACCAAACTCATTCATACTCAAACAATAGCCATCGAGGCAAATTTGCATGCATACTTAGTGGATGCAATCATTCAGCTGGAGGGTTGGTCCTCCCACAATAAGGAAGTATAGACCGAGGAAATATTCTCTTGTAGCACAAGCACTCAGACAGAAAAACAAGCCAAGGATATCATGTCAAGCAAAGACCCTATTCTCCAAAAGCTATAGGAAGAACTGATGCAAGCCCTGCTTTCTCTAGAATGACGTGAACAAGAGAAAATCCCTCTGCAAAAATATCAAGAGTTGCAGAAACAGTTTAGGGAATTAACCATAACTAAGAATGGGACTGTTGACAAATTTAGATAGGAAGAAGAAAAGCTGAAGAAGGTGAAGACGAAGCTAGACAAAGCCAAGAATCAGAGAGACACCATTTTTTCTCTATATTCAGATGTCTTGACATGTAGGTATCCGGCCACAAATTATGCTATGTTCTTATTAGAACGGTACTTATTGTTAAAGGTTAAAGCCGTAAGAGCTGGCAAGCCAATCGAGTTAAAGACAACTGAATATTTTATAAGTTGTTGCAAGGAACATGGGGCAAAAGTCCAAAGGATTCTTTGCAAATTTTATCTGCATAATTTCATATTAGAAGGAGAAGTTGATAAGAACCCTATTCCTTTTGTTGGAGATATTCAATTCCAGGATTTTATCTCTTTTGCAGTTAATCAACTTAAGTGGTTTAAGGCATATAATTCATTCCAAATACAAGAACACGGGTTGGATCTCTAGGTAAGAAGTGAGCCTACTCACTCTTTGTAACTGTTTGCTAGACATAAAAGGTTAATGACACAAGAAGGCGTGATTCAAATTTTAAGGCTCATACATAAGGAAATTGTATAGAAAAGAACATTATATTTCCTCTCTATCTAGGAAAGATCCCTGATTGCATCCAAAATGAGATGGATGGTCTCAACTAACAGTGTTAAGGAAAGAAATCCATTTAATTATGGGAACTTCAAAGCTGCTGCAAGCTGGTTAATCACATATAGGAATATTATTTTGAGGGAAGGGCCTTATTAGTTGGGATGTCGATTTAGATGTCCCATTATTTGGTATCCTCCCGAAGGGTATCGGTTTGACTATGACTTACCTGAAGGACATGAATAGACATCCTTTGCAAATTTGGCACAAAATCACGGTTTCAGGCCTGATAAAGAAACCTTTTTTCTAGCCTACTCCTTAACTACATTAGATAGGAACTATTTATTTGTCATGAGCACATGAAAAAAGGTAAGTAGGGGAGGATGTTGAGCCTTGCAATAGGTATTTATTTACTCTTGATTATATCTTTTTCCTCCTTTATTATACATTTTGTGCCATGATATAATAAAAAATTGATAGGATTTTGATAAGGAATGAATAAAACTTCTCTTGATACGATTTGACTGACCAAACTAAATCTCATTACTTTTTATGTAGAAAAACAACAGAAGGAACAACCGTTGTTCCAAAGTCGGAACAGCAAAAGCTAATCGAGGAAAATGAGACACGTCGAGTGCAGTCAAACCAAGGAACGAGTCAAGGAGATTAGCGCAAGATATAAGAAGTGTCTGAAGATAGAATTTAGTTTTGAATCCCTCGGGATCTCCTGATCCTGAGAGATCACATTTATATTTTCCTTTTGACTATAAAAGAGAAGACTAAAGAGGGATCTGTCATCTTTTACTTGGATTGTAATTTAATTTACAAAAGGGTGATTCTGAAGAATGAGATTGTGTTGTTATGATAAGTGACTTTGATGATTAATATAAAACTTGTGTTGATTTTCATTCGGATATTCTGAAATAGCTAAGAAGTGTTCGTTGGTGGCTAGGGCCCGGTCTTTGGTGGAACTTACTGGTGTTCCTTGTTTTATGCATTTTTCTGTTTCCTGCAAGTTATTATGCTTTATAGCTTTTTAATTGATGTATTTTCGTTGAATCATATTTCTGGTATTCATTTCATTAATGCATAGTCATAGTTGGTTTTATTTAATTACTGTCATGGATTGAATTAGTTATCAGTTAAAGAATCATTTCCAGTTAATTGCATAATAGAGTGTGATTGATTAAATGCTTTCCTTCTATCTAATAGTTTAAGTCCAGCTGAAAGAGCTCAGTTAATACTACGGTTCTCTTGGTTGATTTTCATTTGAATTTGGTTGAGTAAGATTGAATTATGGTATTGTTTGAGATAGAGTCATGATGCTTAGATGAATTATTTCCTTTAAAGTTACAAGCTGCAGATTTATGGTTGCATTCGTTACTCTTGTATTGAATTTCATAGCTTAGTTTAAAGCATTACTCTCTGGATTTATAGCCTGCACATATTGTGTACACTCTTGGAATAAAAAGACTTACCCAGGTTGATAATTAATGTGAGGCAATTAGGAGTTTTAAAAGACACCTTTTAGCACCCAACACAATCCACAGGGACTAGAACTTCATATGTTTTCCTTTGTCTTCATGAGACTTATCCCATTTCAGAACTAAATCACCAACATAGAAGTTAGCTTTCCCTACAGACTTCTTATCGAACCATCTCTTGATATGGTTCTGGTGGAGTGTGAATTTTTATTTTTCTTTCATCCTTTCTTCTTGAAGCTTATGGAGAGCATCCATCCTACACTAAACTAGCTGGAAAAGCTTGCCTTCGGATTCTTGGGAAAGCTAAAGTGCATGCAAGTAGATATTTGGTGGAAGGATGGCTTCTTTTCCATAAACCGGAAAGTATGGTGAGGTATTCAGAGAAGGCTTCGGTGTTACATGTTCAAACCATAATGCATTCATCGGGGCGATATGCCAGTTGTGCTGCTCAGAGAAAACAATCTTCTTGATTATATGGATGAGGTTTTTATTCGTGGATTCTGCAAGACCATTTCCTTGCAGGTAATATTTAGATGAATGCTTTAACACAATACCATTATGCAATGCAAAATCATATATTTTCAAAGACGAAAAGTACATTGCATTATCAAAAACAAGTGATACCAGAATGTCGTAGCGTGAGATGATGTTCTGTTGGAGGAAGTTGATGACCTCCTGGTCGTTCACTTGTTTGAGCAGAACTACTTCTATCCACCACGTGAAGTAATCAGTTGTTGTTATAATGTAGCGGTGTTGCTTTGATGAATGTGGGAATATTTCCCCAATGTTGTCCAGGCCCCACTATTGGAATGGTTCGGTCATTGCAACAGGGTGTAGTGGGATTGCTGATCTTTGTGTCCTGTCAGTGCATCACTGACAGACCGGGCACCTGAAGGCATAAACATGTGCATCCTTGAATAATGTGGGCCAATAGAAACGGTCTCGCATAACTTTGTGCGCAATGGTTTTTCCCGCAAAGTGACCCCCGACAGGTCCGTCATGCAGATATTGAAGTACCTTCTTTGATGCATGTGCCTCTAGGCACTTGAGAAAAACTCAGTTACTATGCTTTCTGGAAATAACTTCGTGCATTGACTGATATGCTGAGGATTTAAGGCACAATTCCCTCTTCTATCTAATGGAAAAGTGAGAGGTTACGGTGTCGTGCTTAAGGTACTGGCGCACATATGTGTACCAAGAGGTTCCATCTTCAATGGGTGTTCCTCACCTTACATCATACATCTCAATTTCCTGCTCCCAGCAGGTGAGCTCTTCTTCACTCTCCAGAGTGTGGACTGCTTCAGCTGCAAGTCTGCAGAGCCCATGTCCTTCGATCATGTGAACTGGCTTGATTTTAAGATCATACTCTTGCAATCTTGTCATCCAGTTCGCACGTCGTTCACCCAGTTCTTGTTGTACATGCAATGTGTTGACTGTTGGGTGAGGGACGAAGACTATGCAATGGTTCTTCAGCAAGTAGGGCCTAAAATGTTTCACCACCTTGTATACTACATACGCTTTCTTATCAATGGGAGGGTAGTTGATCTATGGTCCATGCATGCTTGTGCTCATGAAGTAGATGGGACATTCATCATTCATCTCATCCTTCTGAGTGCGTACTGCAGCTACTGAATTATCAAAGGCGAAGTTGTATAACAGGAAATATTTCTTGAAGTTTGGGTTGTAGAGTGTAGGAGGTTCTACAATTGCTTGCTTGATCCGGGCGAATGGATACTTTTCCCTCTTTCCGCAGATGTAGATTGTGTCTTTCTTGATCATGTCTTTCATGGGCTTGACTATCTACGCATAATCCGAAGATGAACTTTCGGAGGAAGTTTATCTTGCTCAAGAAGGAGTGCATGGCTTTCTTGTTGGCTAGGTGAGGGATCTGTGTAATGGTCTGGACTCGGTCCGGATCCATCTTGATCCCGCTTTTGGAAACAATGTTTCCAAGAAGGTTCCCCTCAAACACTACGAATACGCTCTTATTGGGATTCAAGGAAATCTCGTGTCTTCGGCATCGCTCAAATATTTTCATTAGATGGCATATGTGGTCCTCTCGTCTTCTTGAGAACACAGTCACATCATCAAGGTATACCACTATGCTCTGTCTGATGAGTCCACGAAAAGCGATGTCCATGGTGCACTGAAAGGTTACACCTACATTTACAAGTCGAAACGACATTCATCTGTAAGCGAACGTACCCCACTTGGTACGAAAAGTAGTTTTAAGTCTGTCAGGTTATGCTACCAGAACCTGATTGTATCTTGAGAAACCATAAAGAAGAGAAAACATATGTGGCCCATATATTGTTTGCAGAATGTGGTCCATAGATGGCACGGGGTAGTTGTCATTGTCCAAGGCGCGGTCTGCGTTCCGTAAATCAACACACAAGCGGATTTCCCTGGACTTCTTGCGTACAGGGACAATATTTGAAACCCATGTGGAATGATGAACTTTGTATATGATCCGTCCATCCAAAATCTTAGTAAGATCTTTCTTTATGATGGGTTCAAGTGATAGATGTACTTTCCTCAACTTCTCTTGATATGGCTTGAACCATTCTTTAATCAGGATGATGTGTTGGTTAATCTGCGTGTCATAAGTTTTCAGATCATCATACATCCATGCGAACACATCTCGATACTGTTTGAACAAGCGGACAAAGGCTTGTCGCTCTTGCTATGTGCAACATGTACCAAGATTGACGAACTTCAAATCTTGTTCTATTCCTAGGTTGATCAGTTCATGCGTCATGGTGGAATTGTGGGTATTTTTGTTCCTCAACCCTCGAAAACGTTCTTGCAATTCATAAATCTTTTGCAATGTTGCCACACTTTTTGTGATAAGGTGGCCTTTCATGTTACCAGCTTCTACTTGCAGAGAGTGCTCGTGCACGTCATCATCTATCGTTGCATCTTTGAAGACATCAGTGGTGGCCATGAAATGAAATATATGTTGATCATCATTAAACACGCATAAGTTAGTTATGTTATCCAGGATAAATGGTTTGTACAAAATTTCAATAGTAAATCTATCCCTAATTGGTGACATTCTCGAAGCTGCATTTGCTAGAGAATTGGCAACTGCATTATGCGTATGTGGTAGAAAAATGATGCTAGATGCTTGGAAGTTAGAGATTAGCTTCCATACCTCTTGCTGGTAACTTTTGAGATGTGGTGACAAAAAATGAATGGTGTTACATACCTACCATATCACTATCTCTAAATCACCTACCACTTTGAGCGCGACCACGTTGAGGCCAATGGCTTTCTGTAAGCCTAACACAAGTGCTTCATACTCAACAACATCGTTCATGCACTCGAACTCCAAGAGAGTTGAAACCATATGCTTCTTGTTGTAAGGGTTGATCAAGACACACCCAGTTCCTGAGTCGTCTTGTGTCTTTGATCTGTCAAAGTACATGGTCCACAACTTATCCGTACACAGACTGCATGATGTGCTAGTATTGCTGTTACTAATGTTGCTACTTATACTACTATTATTGGTACAATGTACCATACAAGTTTCATTACCATCATTTGGGCAAGGAAGGAGTTCCAACTGCATGTTTGGTGGGGTTGGAACTGGCCGTCTAGGATAACACCCCAATGTTGTTTCAAGGAGGAAGTTGCCAAACATGAGTTTTGCAAAGGCTAACGGTTCATTCTCGCCATTAAGGGGAGTGACATTGTGCTTCATATACCTCTTGGATAACACCCGGAATTGGTTGCATTTTCCCTTGTACAAAAGCCACATGTGAGATCATTCTGTATAAAAATATACATCTAGCTTGCTCAAACAATCTCCATTGAGTAGTAGACCGTATGCTTCCAATATGTCCACAACAACTATGTTGATGCATTGGTGGACTCGACCATCATGACATAGTCGGATGATCATTTCTCATACTTTACCAATGGTTGGTATCGATGTTTGATCAAGCTGGATGATCCACGCGGATGTCTCGCTCCATTGTGCATTGATCCTTTCCGCAATGGAGAGTGGCATGACGTTGGCTTCCATGCCAGAATCAACCAAGAAGTTGTGAACATTACAGTTAAAAAATTCAAATGATAGTAGGAATGGAGGGCAACCTGAGTTTTCTTCTTCCATCTGAAGTGTGTTGAGCATAGTAAAAAGTGATACGGGAAGTGTGCTTGCTCCCTTACTGGTAGAGTTTGCGTTGTCCGCTATTGTCGGTCCCAATGCACACAACAGGACATCTCGCTGACTCTGGATCTTAGCTAACTCGAAAAAACTAATGTTCACTTGAGTTTCTTCATGTCATCCACAATGTTGTAGGCCAGAGGTGGTAGGCTCACTAAGGTGTACGGGGTAGGACTAATGTTCGTGTTATCCAGCAGAGTGTTCTACAGTTTGCTGCTCATGGAGGTACTCTTGTCCACCGCTAACTTCCCGGACTTGTTCTGTTTTTTCTGCTTTGGGGCGGCTAGTGGATCAACTTTCCTCATCAGCATTCTCATCTTTTCTTGTGCTTCCCCAAGTGTAAGGGGAAACCCTTTACTCCTGAGATTGTAATGGTCATTTTGCTTTTGGGGCTGATTCTCAGTGTTCATCTTCAACATTTCTTGCGAGCATTGATATGCATTCACCACATTCCCAGAACTTGATGGTTCATCAGGTGCAACCTCTTTCTCCTTATCAGTGTCTTCTTACTGCTCCTACATACTATTTTCTACATCGAAAGTATGACTGAATATACAGTTTGTGACTCACTTCCAGTCCGAACAAGAGTTCTCGAAGTGATGTTCTTCGTGGAATGAACAGAACTTAGGATATGCACACTGTTCGACTTGGAACACATAGATCTCTGTAGTTTTTTAATGGTACTATTTTCCACATCATGAGCTATGTTCCTGCCTCTGCTTGGGCAGATGGCTTCTTACAAATGTGTCTGTTTTCCATTGTTTGAGCTCGGACACTTCCGTAGTCAAGTTCTTGACGAGGCGAGTAAAGGTTTCAATATCAATTGTTTCCTCGTCTCCACCCTTTCTCGCCATCGGGGACTTATTGCTCACATATTTGGAGTCCTTTGTTGCTTCGTCATCCTTGATGACTCTAATTACACGCAGGTCTTTCTCAACAACAATAACCTCTTCATAGTTTTCCAAAATTGTTGGTTTCGTAGCTCGTTTGACGAGCTGCGAAATGATAGTCGACAGTGTGGACCTGTAGTAATCAATGGTGATGGAATCATGAGGTTTGGCGTCCACTCCAAATTTGTTCAATATGTGTGTAAACCTCTGATTGAAGTATTTTACTTTTTCTTTTCCCTCCATCTTTAGGCTTCCCAATTCTTTGAGTAGCATGGATGGGGCCTTGTCATCAACAAACTTCTCAAAGAACATGTGTTTGAATGCACCCCAGTTTTGTATGGAGTTCGGTGGAAGGTTGTGATACCATGCAATTGCACAACTGTCCAAGGTACATGGAAACAACTTACATGCTACGTCATCATACTGTACCTCAAGGGTCTGCATCTGTAGGTAGAAGTTGTCCAAGTGATCTTCTGCCTTCACCGTGTTGTCAGGGTTAAGCTTGATGTTCATTCTCTCTGATCGCTTCGACATCTTGTTCAAGACACCTACGAGAGACAATGGTCCCTGAGCTACCCATTCCAAATTTGGGTCATCCATCTCTTCTTCTTTTTCACCTTCCTACTCTCTTTCAGAATCCAACGGTTCCAGCTTTGAGTTCGTTAGTTCATCTCTGCCTTTGCCTCCTCCACTTGTAATGTCCCTTAATAATAAATAATAAATAATAATAATAATAATAAATAATAAATAATATAATATAATATTAAATAAATAATAAATAATAAATAGTAATAGTAAATAAATAATAAATAATTCAACTTAAACTTCGAGACGAAGTTACTTAAAGTGGGGGAGTATGTCATGTCCCTTAATAATAAATAATAAATAATATAATATAATATTAAATAAATAATAAATAATAAATAGTAATAGCAAATAAATAATAAATAACAATACTAAAGCTCTAAATAAATATCTTTAAGGATTGGGTCACAAGCCAAGAACAATATCAAGGAAATGATCAAGGTAAAGGCAAGGAGTTGGAACGAAAATAGAGGCAAGACCTAAATTCTCAATTCAATGCCAAATATGGACAAACAACCCTCGATATTATGAAAGAAGTCCAAAAAACCAAATTACCAGAGTTTATGGGTCAAGAGGGGGGTTCAAAATCAAAAGCGTGGGTAATTAGTGTCAAAAGAGCACTTAGCTTTAAGGCATACACTTCAAGGGAAAAGACCCAAATATCAATGAGTCTACTAAAAGGAGATGCTCTATTATGGTGGGTAAATGAAGAAATGAAGATGCAAGTCACCCCATTGCAAGTCACTTGGGAAATGTTTGAGGAAGCCTTCCGAACTAGGTACTTATCAGAGGAGTACAAACACCAACAAGTAGGGGCTTTCCATACAGTACGACAGAATGGTAGATCTATCGAGGACTATGAAGCTGAATTCTATGCATTGATCCATCATGTGGACTATATGGCTGATGATCAACGTCAAGCTGAAAGATTCTTGCATGGACTCGATCCCTTGGTCCGAGCAGAAGTTGCCATTTGGAAACCCACCATTATGGTAGCAACCACTAGTTTAGCCAAACAAGTCCTGAGGATGATAAATATGAAAAAGCGAATGGTGGTTGATGAAAATACATGGAAGGAACATCCCACAATGAGCATAAACAGACCAAGGGGGCAGCCATATAGATTCCAGGGAAGACAAAATAATGTTTCTCGGATCTCTAGCGCAACATCTTGGCTGCCTCCAGGAGGACGTAAGGGTCAGCCCTAGTTGAGGAAAACTAATGGTGGGGGTAGAGGATTTGGTGGCCAAGGAGAGGTACAATGTAAGAATCGAGAACAAGTAGAATGTTGGAAATGTGGAGGTCCACATTATAGAAGGAAATGTCCAAGGTATCAAACCAGGATTAAACAACAGGGACACAAAGCAAAAGGAGGAAGACCACAAAACCCACACCGAATTCATGCAGCCACAAACCATCGCCAGGCTAAGCACTAAGCCACAGTGGTGGAGTCTATAGGTATGATCAATAACATCCCTCTATCTGTGTTAATTGATCCAGGTGCCATTGATATTTTTATTTCTCCTTCAACAATAGTTAGATGTGGATTGACAGTTCATGAGCAAATTATCTTTAGAATGGTAGAAATGGCATCAAGCTCTCAGCAATCAGAAGGGTCAATGGTAAGATATTGCAATGTTAACATTGTGGGGTGTGATACCAAGATGAACCTGTTTAGCATGACTCTAGGGACTTATGACTTAATTGTAGGAATGGATTGACTTGAATCTCATCAAGCTATACTATATTGCTATAATAAGACAATTCTCCTAAAAAATGACCAGGGAGAAACCATAGTAATAAAAGGCATTAGATGTGATGTTACGTTGCACCTCATATCAGCTAAGAAGGTTAATAAGTGTATGAAGAAAGCGTGCAAGATTTATGCGGTAGAGATGGTTCGTGTCGATGAGAAGTCCTCAGATAAGTTTCACACACTACTTTTTGAATTTGTAGATGTATTCCCTCTAGAGCTACTAGGTTTTCCTCCCGTTAGAGAAATCGATTTCTCCATTTCTTTGAAACCAGGAATAGAACCCATATCCAAAACACCTTATTGAATGACTGTCCCGGAGCTTAATGAGTTGAGTATACAACTTAAAGAACTTATTGATTAAGGATTTACCCGACCCAGTGTGTCACCTTGGGGTGCACCAGTGATCTTTGTAAAGAAGAAGGATGGAACTCTTAGGTTATGTATTGACTACTGAGATCTAAACAAGGCCACCATTCGGAATAGGTACCCCATAACTCGAATAGATGACCTCTTTGACCAACTAAAAGGAGCTTCAACATTTTCCAAGATAGAATTACGGTCAGGTTATCATCAACTAAGAATCAAGGAGGAAGACATACCTAAGACGGCATTCAGAACGCGATATGGACACTATGAGTTTATTGTTACGCCATTTGGTTTGACTAATGTCCTAGAAGCCTTCATTAACTTGATGAATAGTGTCTTCCAAAAATATCTGGACTAATGTCCTAGAAGCCTTCTTGGATGACATCCTCATTTATTCCCACAATGAGAAGGAGCATCTATAACACTTTAGATTTGTACTTCAATGCCTTAGAGAACATAAGATATATGGAAAACTTACTAAGTGTTCCTTCTTTGACAAAGAAATTCAATATCTAGGCCATACCATTAGTGGGAAAGGCATTGCAATGGATTACAGTAAGATTGAAACTATAATGGATTGGCCTACTCCTCAGAATGTCAAGGAAGTACGTAGCTTTATGGGGTTGGCAGGCTATTATAGAAGATTTGTAGAAGGGTTCTCACAGATATCTAATCCCATCACCCACCTCCAAAGGAAAGGGGTTAAGTTTGAATGGATAAGTGAGTGTGAGAAAGAATTTAATGAGCTAAAACATCAACTAACAACTGCTCCAATATTAAAGGTACCTGACATGGACAAGGACTTTTGTGTATGCACGGATGCATCAGGAGAAGGATTAGGTGCAGTCTTGATGAAAGATGAAGGGGTTATCGCTTATGCTTCACGTAAACTCGAGACCCATGAAATCAATTATGCTACTCGTGATCTGGAGTTAGCGGTAGTTGTAATGGCCTTGAGACTATGGAGACATTATCTGATGGGGTGTCAATTTGAATTAAGAACAAATCATAAAAGTCTTGAGTATATCTTCATGTAAAAGGACCTTAATGCTCGACAACGACACTGGAGTGAGCTATTTAGTGATTATGATTTCAAGATATCCTACATCAAAGGGAAAGAAAATAAAGTTGCAGATGCTTTAAGTAGGAGACCTAGACTTCATTCAATATCATCATTAAAGATAGAATTGAGAAGAAGGAGTCTAAACCACCTAGTAGGGGACCCGCAATACCAACAAATAAAATTTTCCTTACAAGAAGAGGTACATGTGGCGACCAGGTGGGAAGGATACACCTTAGATAATGATGGATTGTTACGATATAAGGGTAGGATGTACGTCCTGGGTGATGATGAACTTCAAAAATTAATCATGAAGGAAGCCCGCCAAGCTCCATATGCTACACATCCAGGAGTCCAAAAAATGTACGCAGATTTGAAACAACTATTTTTCTGGACAGGAATGAAAAAGGATATAACAAAGTTTGTGGCCCAATGTTTAGAATGTCAATAGGTTAAAGCTGAACATCATCACCTGGAAGGTCTTTTACAACCCTATGATATACCGGAAACTATGTGGGAAGTTGTTTCGCTAGATTTTGTTGGAGGCTTACCTATGACATTCCAAAGACATGACTACATTATAGTTGTTGTTGATAAATTAACTAAGAGTTCTCACTTCATTCCAGTTAAGACCACCTTTGAAGCATCAGCTATCGCTCAAATTTTCCTAAAAGAAATAATTCGCCTTCATGGAGTGCCTCGAAAGATAATAACTGACAGAGGCGCATGTTTTACTTCTAGATTTTGGAAAAGCCTATTACAATATATGGGAACACAACTAAAATTCACTACAACATATCACCCAGAGACAGATAGGAAAATAGAAAGAGTAAACCAAGTATTAGAGGACATGCTAAGAATGTATGTCATGGATCAACGAAACCAATGGGAGAAATACCTTCCCTTAGTGGAATTTACGTACAACAATAGTTATCACATTTCCATTCAGTAATCTCCCTTTGAAATCTTATATGAAATACCATGTCGTACTCCATTAAGTTGGGATGGATTAGAGGATCGAGTCATGTTGGGACTTGAAATGCTCCAAGAAATGGAAGAACAAATGGCCACAATTAAACAAAGACTAAAAGAAGCCAGGGATTGCCAGAAAAGTTATGCTGATGCAAAGAGAGTTGATAGAAACTTTGAGGAAGGAAGCCAAGTTCTTATTAGAATCAAACCCTTTAAAAGTCCCTTTAGGATTGGTAAGAGAACAAAGTTGTCCCCTAGATTTTTTGGGCCATTCACGATCCTAGAGAGGATTGGACCAGTTGCTTATAAGCTCGAGCTTCCATTCCATCTAAGAAGGATGCATAATGTGTTTCATGCTTCTATGCTTAGAAAATATGTACCCGACCCATCCCATGTTTTGAAATTTGAAAATTTCAGGTTTCTGAGGAGGGAGTCCTTCTGGTCGAACCATTCTGTATACTAGACTGCCAAGTTCGTCGACTTAGGAACCATGAGTTTGAGCAAGTCAAGGTCCAGTGGGACCAACATGTCCCAGGGTCAGCTACCTGGGAAGATGCAGATGTTATTTTTAGTGACTTTCCTCATTTACTTGATTTAAATGTGTGGTGAACTAATTAGGAGTGCTTAACTAAGACATATACTTTTATGGAGCATCTAAATCATGTTTTATTGTTTAAACTTTATGATACATCTAAATCGTACACTATGATTTCAGTTTAGTTTAATTAACTGTTATGATGTTGAGTATAATGTTACATGAGGTTTCGTGATATAATGGTAGGAGGATAATGATGCACATGTCGTTCTTATAGTGATGATGTATCCTTATGATGATGATGATATGCATAGGCATTATGATGTTATGTCGAGGTATATTGACATATTCATTTACTACGTGATGATAGGTATTTAATGTTGAATACTCATGATGGATATGATAT
>APFE030037174.1:2254-38880 GCA_000404065.3 Pinus taeda | reverse complement strand
TCAGTAAAGCTATCAAAAAGTAAAAACAAAAGAAATAAAACAAGAAAGCAATAAAAATCAGTAAAGCTATCAAAACGTAAAAACAAAAGAAATAAAACAAGAAAGCAGTAAAGTTGCATGTTGACACATGGAGTGTGTGCATGTGGCTCCCCTTCCAATGTTTGCTCTATTTAATAGATGGTGAGGAAGATGAGAGGCATTCCATGATTCCATCATCCATTCTCTTGGGAGAATAGTGTTGTGAGACAAAGGATTCCCTGGCAGTAGTACGTTGATTGAGGGCTCGGGGGTGGCCAGTTATAGCAAGATTTTGTGCAATTGAGCCTACGGTTGGGTGGAGAGTCCCGAAGACTTTGTTGCAGTTAGCAGAATTCAACTAGCATTCAACCCTGAAATCATAAGTGAGAAACATCATCGCCACAGGTAAGTTGTCTCTACTCATATTCTTTTGAAATTAATGTTAATTAGTTGATAAATTGCGTGTTGATTAAAATGTCTATAGGCCCTAAGAGTTGAACCTAGCCTCTGATACCATATGTAACAACCCCGAAATAAAAACATGTAATTAGCTAGATTAATCATGTGATTTTTAATCAACACACAATTGATCAACTAATTAACATTAAATTTCAAAAGTCAATTGGTGAATAAATTTTCTTTTCAGGATTCAAATACCTATTAAAACAATAATTATACCTATATATATATATATATATATATATATATATATATTCATTCCTATAATGCCACCAATATTCTAAAGCTTTATTTTCACAATCATTCGAATTTCGATTTTATGTTGAGACAACCTTCTAAGCTTTATTCGGACATCACTATTACCTTCCAACTCATGTTTTCCATGGTATAAATAATATAATATAATACTATAAAATTAGTAGTTATTGATAATTATGGTTTAAGTATTGTAATAAATAAATTTGGATGAATGGTAAATAAATTGTGTGTTGAATATATTGATGTAACTAATTGCATATTCTAAAATCAGGGTATATTCTAGATTTATTTTATCTTTTGGCACATGAGTAAGTATAAAATTCAGCTTGATTAAACACAGGGGAGATCATGGCTCCTAAACGTCGAAGACAAACCCAAAGCAACCCTGAGGTGGAAACCCCACCTCCCGCCACTACAGAAATTGGAACCCCAGCTGAGCAAGATATATTACATTCCCTTGGGGAGATGACAAATATCTTTAAGGATTGGGTCACAGGCCAATGACAAGATCAAGGAAATGATCAAGGTAAAGGAAGGGAGCTAGAATGAAAACAGAGGCAAGACCTAAATTCTCAATTCAATGCCATAGATGGACAAACAACCCTCGATATTATGAAAGAAGTCCAAAAATTCAAATTACCAAAGTTTACGGGTCAAGAGGGGGGTTCAAAAGCAGAAGCGTGGGTAATTGGTGTCAAAAGAGCACTTAGCTTTAAGGCATACACTTCAAGGGAAAAGGCCCAAATATCAATGAGTCTACTAAAAGGAAACGCTCTATTATGGTGGGCAAATGACGAAACGAAGATGCAAGTCACTTGGGAAATATTTGAGGAAGCCTTCCGAACTAGGTACCTATCAGAGAAGTACAAACACCAACAAGTAGGGACTTTCCATATAGTACGAATGAATGGTAGATCTATCAAGGACTATGAAGTTGAATTCTATGCATTGGTCCATCACGTGGACTATATGGCTGATGATCAATGTCAAGTTGAAAGATTATTGCATGGACTCGATCCCTTGGTCTGAGTGGAAGTCACCATGTGGAAACCCACCACTATGGCAGCAACCACTAGTTTAGCCAAACAAGTTCGGAGGATGATAAATCTAAAAAAGCGAATGGTGGTTGATGAAAATACAGGGAAGGAACATCCCACAATGAGGGTAAACAGACCAGGGGGCAGCCATATAGATTCCATGGAAGGAAAAATAATGTTTCTCGGATCGCTAGTGCAACTTCTCGGCTGCCTCCAGGAGGACGTAGGGGTCAACCCTACTTGAGAAACACTAATGGTGGGGTAAAGGATTTGGTGGCCAAGGACAGGTATAACATAAGAATCGAGAACAAGTAGAATGTTGGCAATGTGGAGGTCCACATTATAGAAGGGATTGTCCAAGGTATCAAACCGGGATTAAACAACAAGGAAAAAAGCAAAAGGAGGAAGACCACAAAACCCATACCAAATTCATGTAGTCATAAACCATCACCAGGATGAGAACGAAGCCACAGTGGTGGAGTCCACAGGTATGATCAATAACATCCCTCTATCTGTGTTAATTGATCCAGGTGCCACTGATAGTTTAATTTCTCCTTCAACAATACTTAGATGTGGGTTGACAGCTCATGAGCAAAGTAACTTTAGAATGGTAGAATTGGCATCAATCTCTCAGCAATCAGTAGGGTCAATGGTAAGAGATTGCAGTGTTAACATTGGGGAGTGTGATACCAAGATGAACCTGTATAGCACGACTCTAGGGACTTATGACTTAATTGTAGGAATGGATTGGCTTGAATCTCATCAAGCTATACTGGATTGCTATAAAAATACAATTCTCTTAAAAAATGACTCGGGAGAAACCATAGTAATAAAAGGCATTAGACATGATGTTACGTTACGCCTCATATCAGTCAAGAAGGTTAATAAGTGTATGAGGTAAGGGTGCAAGATTTATGCGGTAGAGATGGTTCGTGCCGATGAGAAGTCCTCGGATAAGTTGCACCCACTACTTTCTGAATTTGGAGATGTATTCCCTCCATAGCTACCAGGTTTTCCTCCAGTTAGAGAAATCGATTTCTCTATTTCTTTGAAACCAGGAATAGAACCCATATCCAAAACACCTTATTGAATGACTGTCCTGGAGCTTAATGAGTTGAGTATACAACTTAAAGAACTTATTGATTAAGGATTTACCCGACCCAGTGTGTCACCTTGGGGTGCACCAGTGATCTTTGTAAAGAAGAAGGATGGACCTCTTAGGTTATGTATTGATTACTGTGATCTAAACAAGGCCACCATTCAGAATAGGTACCCCATGCCTCGAATAGATGACCTCTTTTACCAACTAAAAGGAGCTTCAACATTTTCCAAGATAGAATTACGGTCAGGTTATCATCAACTAAGAATCAAGGAGGAAGACATACCTAAGACGGCATTCAGAATGCGATATGGACACTATGAGTTTATTGTTATGCCATTTGGTTTGACTAATGCCCCGACGACCTTCATGAACTTGATGAATAGTGTCTTCCAACAATATTTGGACCGCTTTGTCCAAGTGTTCTTGGATCACATCCTCATTTATTCCCACAATGATAAGGAGCATCTAGAACACTTGAGATTGGTACTTCAATGCCTTAGAGAACATAAGCTATATGGGAAACTTACTAAGTGTTCCTGCTTTGAGAAAGAAATTCAATATCTAGGTCATACCATTAGTGGGAAAGGCATTGCAATGGATTACAGTAAGATTGAAACTATAATGGATTGGCCTACTCCTCAGAATGTCAAGGAAGTATGTATCTTTATGGGGTTGGCAGGCTATTATAAAATATTTGTAGAAGGGTTCTCACAAATATCTAATCCCATCACCCACCTCCAAAGGAAAGGGGTTAAGTTTGAATGGACAAGTGAGTGTGAGAAAGCATTTAATAAGCTAAGACATCGACTAACAACTGATCCAATATTAAAGGTACCCGACATGGACAAGGACATTCATGTATGCACGGATGCATCAGGAGAAGAATTAGGTGCGGTCTTGATGTAAGATGAAGGGGTTATCACTTATGCTTCACGTAAACTCAAGACCCATGAAATCAATTATGCTACTCATGATCTGTAGTTAGTGGCAGTTGTAATGGCCTTGAGACTATGGAGACATTATTTGATGGGGCGTCAATTTGAATTAAGAACAGATCATAAAATTCTTGAGTATATCTTCACCCAAAAGGACCTTAATGCTCGACAACGACGCTAGAGTGAGCTATTTAGTGATTATGATTTCAAGATATCCCACATCAAGGGGAAAGAAAATAAAGTTGCAGATGCTTTAAGTAAGAGACCTAGACTTCATTCAATGTCGTCATTAAAGATAGACTTGAGAAGCAGGATTCTAAACCACCTAGTAGGGGACCCGCAATACCAACAAATAAAATTTGCCTTACAAGAAGAGGTACCTGTGGCGACCAGGTGGGAAGGATACACCTTAGATAACGATGGATTGCTATGATATAAGGGTAGGATGTGCATCCTAGGTGATGATGAACTTCAGAAATTAATAATGAAGGAAGCCCACCAAGCTCCATATGTTGCACATCCAGAAGTCCAAAAAATGTATGAAGATTTAAAACAACTATTTTTCTGGACAGGAATGAAAAAGGATATAACAAAGTGTGTGGCCCGATGTTTAGAATGTCAACAGGTTAAAGTTGAACATCGTCACTCTTGAGGTCTTTTACAACCCCATGATATATCAGAAACTAAGTGGGAAGTTGTTTCACTGGATTTTGTTGGAGGCTTACCTATGACATTCCAAAGACATGACTGCGTTATGGTTGTTGTTGATAAATTAACTAAGAGTGCTCACTTCATTCTAGTTAAGACCACCTTTGAAGCATCATCTATCGCTCAAATTTTCCTTAAAGAAATAATTCGCCTTCATGGAGTGCCTCGAACGATAATATTTGATAGAGACAAACGTTTTACTTACAGATTTTGTAAAAGTTATTACAATCTATGGGAACACAACTAAACTTCAGTATAGCATATCACCCAGAGATAGATGAGCGAACAGAAAGAGTAAACCAAGTATTAGAGGATATGCTAAGAATGTATGTCATGGATCAACAAAACTAATGGGAGAAATACCTTCCCTTAGTGGAGTTTGCATACAACAATAGTTATCACAGTTCAATTCAGGCATCTCCCTTCGAAATCTTGCATGGAAGACCATGTCGCACTCCATTAAGTTGGGATCGATTAAAGGATCAAGTCATGTTGGGACTTGAAATGCTCCAAGAAATGGAAGAACAAATGGCCACAATTAAACAGAGACTAAAAGAAGCCAGGGATCACCAGAAAAGTTATGTTGATGCAAAGAGAGTTGACAGAAACGTTAAGGAAGGAAGCCAAGTTTTTATTAGAATCAAACCCTTTAAAAGTCCCTTTAGGATTGGTAAGGGAACAAAGTTGTCCCCTAGATTTGTTGGGCCATTCACGATCCTAGATAGGATTGGACCAGTTGCTTATAAGCTCGAGCTGCCATTCCATCTAAGAAGGATGCATAATGTGTTTCATGTTTCTATGCTTAGAAAATATGTACCTGACCCATCCCATGTTTTGAAATTTGAAAAATTGCAGGTTTCCGAGGAGGGAATCCTTTAGGTCAAACAATTCTGTATACTGGACCACCGGGTTCATCGACTCAGGAACCGTAAGTTTGAGCAAGTCAAGGTCCAATGGGACCAATATAGCCCACGGTCAACTACCTAAGAAGATGCAGATGTTATTTTTAATGACTTTCCTTATTTACTTGATTAAAATGTGTGGTGAATTAATTAGGAGTGCTTACTTAGCTAAGACAGATAGTTTTATGGAGCATCTAAATCATGTTTTATTGTTTAAACTTCATGATACATCTAAATTGTACACTTTGATTTCAGTTTAGTTTAATTAACTGTTATGATGTTGAGTATAATGTTACATGAGGTTTCGTGATATAATGGTAGGAGGATAATGATGCACATGTGGTTCTTATAGTGATGATGTATCCTTATGATGCTGATGATATGCATAGGCATAAATTATAATGATGTTATGTCGATGTATATTGACATATTCTGTAATATCCCCTAATAATAATAAAAATAAGAAATAGTAAATAATATAATATATATAAAATAAAGAAAATAAATGATAAACAAAAAGAAAAGATAATAATAGTAAATAAATAAAAAATAATGAAGAAATATAATAATAATAAATAAAATAAAAAATAAATAACAATACTAGAGTTCTAAATAAATATAAATAAAAATAAATTGTAAAAATAGTAACAATAAGTTAACAAAAAGTAAAATAAACTAAGAAAGAGTTAAATTAAAAGAACTATAAAAATAGTAAAAATAAGTAAAGTTATTAAAAAGTAAAAAAGAATAAAATAAGAAAGAATTATATTAAGAGAATTACTAAATTAAGTTAAACTTAAAATAAAAAAATAAAAGTTGCATGTTGACACATGGAGTATGTGCATGCGTTTCCCCTTCCAATGTTTCCTCTATTTAATAGACGGGGAGGAAGATGATGGAATCATGGAATGATCTCTCATCTTCCTCTCCGTCTATTAAATAGAGCAAACCTTGGAAGGGGAACGGCATGCACACACTCCATTAATATTATCTTTTTATAACATTTATTTGTAATATCAATGCAACTTTCTATTTGATGCCATTTTTTTCAAAGGCATGGGAAAAAAATTAAATTTAATTCCCATGAGGCTTTAAAATTCATGAAATAATGAGTTTTTATTTCTATTTATAGCATAATATATAATTTATTGTAAAAGAGATTTGTGAAAAGGGGTATATGTTATAATAGTTGAAATTATTATATTTTATTGTTGTATATTGGATTTTACAAATAATAAATAATAAATTTATTCTTATTATTTTAAAAAAGTTTATAAAAATTTTATGTAATATTTATTATAAAGATATGATTAAAGTTTATTAGGATGTAATAAATATTGGGTTGTCTAGTTGATGGTGTGGAAAGTGTTATTATAGTTAAAAGTTTTAGTTCAAAAAGGAGTAACTAATAAATAATTCATGACTTATATATAAAATGAGAAAAATAAGATCATATGGTGTGATTCCTAGTACATAAAAGAAATATAACTAATGAGAATCATTTTCCTAGTACATAAGAGAAAATAGAACTAATGAGAATCATCTAATAAAGAACATATTGGACTAAGCTACACTTATTGTTTCATAAGCGGATTAATGATATGCTTAGTCTTATACCATTATTATTTAAAGAGGTTATTGCTAAGCACGACAAATATACAAAATGTTTTTGGAGGATAATGGTAGTAGTTATTCTAATAACTTCAAATATTATCAGACAAACAAATGAAATTGATTCTTCAATTTATTATGATAAGAATGTTTATAGTGTATTATTCTATATTTGATCAGTATTGAGATGATTCTCATATTTATGATGTTTCATGATATGATGGTATGAGGATAATGATGCACATGTGGTCTTAATCATTTAGTTTGATATGATAATGATGTTGTGTGTTCATGATTATGATATGCATAGGCATTATGATGTTATGTTGAGGTATATTGACATGCGGTTCATTTATTACGTGATGATACGTCTTTGAAGTTGAATGTTGATTTTATAACTTAGGAGGATATTATGAGGTGAAGCATGTGGTAATTTATGTAGATTTATGACATGCATAATTTTGTGATAACAATGATATTATGTTCTTATGATGACATGCAAGACTTGGCATGTGGATTATTTTCTATGATGTTATGATTATAACTAATGCATTGGATGTATGTTGAGATGTGGTGATTGACAGGAAACCCGCAAATGGGTCGAGAGGGTTAGTTTATTTGATGATCTGGTAGGAGCCCATACCTGCGAGGGAGAATATGTAACACCATATGGGCTGGGGATATACTCAATCAACACTACATAAGTGGTTCCTTTGTCTTGTGTAGCTCTTGATGGATAGCTCTTGAAGGGCTATGGGACCATCTTGAGGAGGTCAAGTGCCTATTATTGGATTGGGATGCTGAAGTCTGGTGGGGGTGTAAGGACTTCGATGCCTAGGGTTGTGCACCTTAGTAGTTGTGAAGAGAGTGGGCCAGCCTTGCAAGATGCCCAGAGTCATTGAGTACCGTACTGGATGCATGCCTTGGGGCAGATGATGTATGAGTCAGGCGCAAGCCTTGGGGCCAGCCTTGGACTAGAATACAGACCGGGGAAGCTTATGCCTGGTTCCGAAAGTGGGAAAATGGACAGAGATTCCTTGAGATTTCCCAGATGTTGTGAAAAATTTCGATGCCTGCTGGTTATACTAGTTCAGCAGAGAGTGTAGGGCAAACATGAAGTAATAAATAACTAAATAAATAAAATGTTAAATAATTCAACTTAATTTTTGGATGAAGTTCCTTAAAGAGGGGGAGTATGTAATGTCCCCTAATAATAATATAATAATAGATAATAATAATAAATATAATATTAAAATATAAGAATAAATGATAAAAACAAATAAAGAAAAAATAAAAAATAGTAAAGTAAATAAATAAATAATGAAAAAACTATAATAATAATAAATAAATAAATAATAATAACATACTAGAGTTCTGAATAAATATAAATAAAAATAAAACTATAAAAATAGTAAAAATAAATAAAGTTAACAAAAAGTAAAATAAACTAAGAAAGAGTTAAATTAAGAAAACTATAAAAATAGTAAAAATAAGTAAAGTTATCGAAAAGTAAAAAAGGAATAAAATAAGAAAGAATTATATTAAGAGAATTACTAAATTAAGTTGAACTTAAAATAAAGAAATAAAAGTTGCATGTTGACACATGGAGTGTATGAATGTGGTTCCCCTTCCAATGTTTGCTCTATTTAATAGACGGGGAGAAAAATGAGAGATCATTCCATAATTCCATCATTCATTCTCTTGGGAGAAAAGTGTTGTGAGACAAAGGATTCCCTGGTAGTAGTACATTGATTGAGGGCTCAGGGTGGCCAGTTGTAGCAAGATTTTGAGCAAATGAGCCTACGGTTGGGTGGAGAGTCGTCGTCAAAACTTTGTTGTAGTTTGCAGGCTTCAAATAACATCCAACTCCGAAATCACAAGTAAGGAATATCATCGCCACAGGTAAGTTGTTTTTGCTCCTATTTCTTAGAAATTCTATGTTAAATAGTTGATAAATTGTGTGTTGATTATAAATTGCATAATTAATCTAATTAGTTGTATGTTTTGATTTCGGGGTTGTTACATATTCATTTACTATGTGATGATAGTTTTTTAATGTTGAATACTCATGATGGATATGATATGCATAACGTGGCATAGGAATTATGATGCTATAATATGAGGTTTATTGACATGTGGTTCATTTATTTTGTGAAGTCATGATATGTCTTTGATGTAGATATGTTGATGTTATAACTTATGATGGCATTTCATGAGGTGAAGCATATGATAGTTGCATACAAATTTATGACATGCATGAGCATGCAGTTCGTTATTATTCATAATGTTGCGATTAACAATGATGAATGTTCTTATGATGACATGCAAGACTTGGCATGTGGATTATTTTCTATGATACTATGATGGTATAGCTAATGCATTGGTTGCATGTTGAGGTGTGATGATTGACAAGACTCCACAAATGGGCTCAGAGGGCTAGTTTATTTGATGATCTCGTGCGAGCCCATACGCACGAGAGAGAATAAGTAACACCATATGGGCTTGGGACAAACTCAATTAACACTACATATGCCAGTGGTTCTTTTGTCTTGTATAGCTCTTGATGGGTAGCTCTTGAGGGCTATGGGACCATCTTGAGGAGGCCAAGTGCCTGATATTGAAGGCTAGGTGCTTAGTATTGTATTGGGATGTCGAAGTCTGGTAGGGGTGTAAGGACTTCGATGTCTAGGGTTGTGTGCCTTAATGAATTGTGGAGGGAGTGGACCAGCCTTGCGAGATGCTCGGAGACAATGAGCACTGTACCGGATGCCTGCCTTGGGGCAGATGAGGTTTGAGTCAGGCACGAGCCTTGGGGCCAGCCTTGGACTAGGATATAGACCGAGGAGGCTTATGCATGGTTTCGAAAGTGTGAAAAAGGACAGAGATTCCTTGGGATTTCTTGGGTGTTGTGAAACTTTCGATGCCTGTTGGTTATACTAATCAGCAGATGGTGTCGACAAACATGAAGTAATAAATAACAAAATAAAATGTTAAATAATTCAACTTAACTTCGAGACGAAGTTCCTTAAAGTGGGGGAGTATGTAATGTCCCTTAATAATAAATAAATAATAATAATAAAAATAATAAATAATATAATATAATATTAAAATACAAGAAAATAAATAATAAACAATAAATAAAAAATAGTAATAGTAAATATAAATAATAAATAACAATACTAAAGCTCTAAATAAATATAAATACAAATAACAAAAAAATGGTAAAAATTAGTAAAGCTATAAAAAAAAAAAACAAGAAAGCAGTAAAAAATCAGTAAAGCTATCAAAAAGTAAAAACAAAAGAAATAAAACAAGAAAGCAGTAAAGTTGCATGTTGACACATGGAGTGTGTGCATGTGGTTCCCCTTCCAATGTTTGCTCCATTTAATAGATGGTGAGGAAGATGAGAGGCATTCCATCATCCATTCTTTTGGGAGAATATGTTGTGAGACAAAGGATTCACTAGCAATAGTACGTTGATTGAGGGCTCGGGGGTGGCCAGTTGTAGCAAGATTTTGTACAATTGAGCCTACGGTTGGGTGGAGAGTTGTCCCCAAGACTTTGTTGCAGTTAGCAGAATTCAACTAGCATTCAACCCTAAAATCATAAGTGAGAAACATCATTGCCACAGGTAAGTTGTCTCTACTCATATTTTTGAAATTTAATGTTAATTAGTTGATAAATTATGTGTTGATTATAAATCACATGATTAATCTAATTAATTAATGTTTTTATTTTGGTGATGTTACATATGGTATTAGAGCTAGGTTCAACTCTTAGGGCCTATAGACATTTTAATCTAGAAAACTTCAATCTAAATGATTTAAAGAAAAAAAAAAAATTACAGTCACATCCTAATGATTCTATCCACTTAAAAGGGAATATTACAGCCACAATATATATACGCAAAAGAGATTTTGAACGCTATAACCTGTTGCAAGGAAAGCGAAGATTGTCGACTTTCATTGAATCTTGGAACATTCAACCAAGTAAGCCATCAGAATTTAGGGAATAATTGTTTGCTTTTTAATATCTAGGAAATTTTTTGGTTGAGAATATTCATAATATCTAAATAATATTCAACTCATTTCATTCTCTTTTTTCTGTGAATCTAGCTGGTTTTTTGGGTTGGTTTTTGAGAGGAAAGGTTTTAAAGAAAAACTGGATCATTGTAAAATTAACTAAAGGATAAAATGGAACTCTAATTTTCGATATGATTTCTATAATTCTAATTGGATTTAGATAAAGTAGAACTCTAATTTTCAATATAATTTCTATAATTCTTTCTGGATTTAGAGTTGGTTTTACCTGGAAAAATGGGACGATATGAGTCAACCTTGTCCCACAAGTTCGGGTCAATAACCTTAATTTTGGGAATCAACTTAAATGTTAACAATGCAACATCTTTAATATTATATTATATTTATTATTATTATTATTATTAAGGGACATTACACCATTGCCTTACCCTCTGCCTCTTGTATGGGATTCTGATCCCAAGATCATAAGAGTGTCTCGTTTGCCTTGCTGGAAGACCGGAGGTTCCTCTTAGTCTTCAATAACTTCTGCAAGACCTTCTAGTGTGGCAAGGACTACTTCTTCTACTGATATACAACAACTCTTGTAGGAGTGGCTTTCGGCTTCCCTTATGTATATGGAAGATGTTGTATACCTGGGATCAGTCTGACTGCTTTCGCAAACTGGTGGGTGATGGGATGGACGAAGCGAAGGTGATGATATAGAATCTTGTGTTCAGTCTTAGGAGGTGAGGAGTAACCAACTGCAGAGTCATGTGTAGGTGAGAGGGAGTGTGATTTATTGCCTTGACTAGATGGTTGATGAATGAGTGTGAGAGAATGTTCAGCCATATACAACTGGCTACCCTCCTTCTAGTGCTAGAAATGTTGATAGTGCTAGACCCACCAACATGTTGAAAAAAGCAACAAGAAATGCTAAAAATAGTATTGCTAAATATAACATTTCAGGATATATTCCAATTTTGATTTGTCCTTGAATCAAAATTGAGAATTAAAATTTGAATTTAATCTCACTAGCTATTTGAAAAATAATTAACTAATTCATCTTGAGTTAATTAGTTGGTGAAAATCAGACATGAAGTCTTTGTGAAGACATGCAACAGTTATCCCTTTGATTGAGGAAGTTATCCCTTAATTAAGGAAATAAGGATAAGTTGTATTTGAGTTGTAATTAGTTAGCTCAGTTAACTGAGTTAAGTCCAGTTAAATTAGTTCCAAATAGTTTGTGGAACTAATTGTGAGTTCAGTCAGTTAATGCAGGCATGCATGCAACTAGTGTTCTCCTGATAACTAAATATTCTCTTATAAATAACTCATGCATGTCAGTTCAAATAGAGACCCAGTTGAGATTAAAGATAGGGACATTGTACTATCAGTTAGAGGAATTTTCCCATAAAGGAAACTCATCCATGCAGAAGGAATAAACTCCTTTAGGATTGCGCAGTTATTCCAGAGGTCAGTGTTGTGTGTGAGGTGAGAATCACACAGGCTGCAACTGGAGGACCCAGGAGAAACTGCGCAAGGAAATAGGAGGCTTGGAGGATTGAAGGAAGGCATATGTGTTGTCTATTCTGTCTATGAGCAGCAGTGAGGGATTGTACTGAGAGCTAGATAGCTTGAGAGCTAAAGCTTTGTGTAATCCTGAGATATTTCCACTTGTATAATAATATAGATAGCGGGATTTTTAGCTGAGGCTTTCCCCAGAGTATTCTTTTGTGTTTCATGTGTATGATTTCTTCTTCTCTATTATATGTGTTCTCATTGATCTTGCTCAAATTTATTAAGCTTCCACAAAGTTTGATAGTAGAAGTAGATCAAGTATTTTGCTTTATTATATTGCATTATCAGGTGATCTATGGTGAAATTTCTACACAACATTCATGGGATCACCCTGGTATGAAGTCCCAACTAGACCTCACACCGTTTGGTGTGGGAGTCCCATTCGGTATGATGGCCCAGTTGCCATTATCTTAAGGATTTTCCTCTACTCTTGCTTGTCAACATGGGAGAGTGGTCTGCTTTGTCTTCAAGAAGTGAGGTTCGTGTGCCTGGTGATTGGTAGTGTTACTTGTGTCAATGGTTCTTTCACTATAGAGGGAGAGGGTGGGAGTGAGTCTTAAGTCGATTGGGAGGAAGCCCCAACTCTTCTAGGAACACACAACACAACAAGATGTGCATAACTTCAGGAGGAGCATTCCACACGGATGCAGTAGTCACAACACACAAGGAAAGATAACACGTACAACACTCAACGGATGAGTCTGTGTGAGTGCAACATTTGTTATAGAAAGTTTTATGTGAAAGGTCTGCGTGATGTCCAAGGAGGTAGCCACCATGTGCAGGATAGCACTAACAACATATAAAACACATTTTCATTAATAGATTATGTATTACAACAAGTGAATGAATTCAAGTGTTAAACATAGGTTAAAGAAACACGCATCACAAGTGTTCAAGATTAGTCTTACAACAGTTATAATACATGTGTGAAAACATGTTGGCCTATTAGCAAGCTTCTAAATTAAGCGAAAGTTCCAAGACACATCATTACACCATACATCACTAACCCCATGGGCGGTTCGTTGGAGCCACTACTTACTCCTCAAAGAAAATATTACAGACTCTCAAGGCTATATGGGAGAATCTAAGGTGAATAGTCTTTTCCATGTACAAATGAGGGAGTATTTATAGCCCAGTGTGAAACTAACGCTTGTGGTTGCTCAACTACCCTTGTGACTGTTTCAGTTCCATGACATTTTGAACTTACATGGCTCTTTGTACAACAAGTGGGTCTCTTGGACTTCCACATTACATTAAATTGATTGACAGTATGGCCCACAGTAGAGATGTGGACAACATGACTTGACACGATAGTGCTAGTACATTCATGCTGCTGCTGGTGTGCATGTCGAGCTACAGCGTTGTTGGGTGATGGATGTCTTCATGGTGTGTCATAGCTTCACCTCCGCATGGAAAAGTGCGTGAAGTCTTTGATGGTCGTTGGTTCGCTTGATGTTGCTTTTGCACATTTATCCTTGCTTGTATGTTGGAATTCTTGATAGGTTCGTCTGTTCATGAAAGGTGCATGTTCGTCCGTTGGTCCGTTCGTGAGGACATCTTTCATGTTTGCTCGTCCGTCCGTCTGCAAACACATCTTTTCATGATCATCCGTTCGTGAGCACATCCCTTCGCATGCATGATTCGTTTGTCCATTGGTAAACTTGTCCTTTTGCATGTGCTCCCTTTGCTCATCCCATTCGTCACCGCACCATGTTTGTTCGTGTACCAATACCTGTAGTCGCTCATGACAAGACGACATCAAATCCAAAAAAATCCTATTCTACCATAATACATGATCATTTCTGATGCAGGTGACCTGGAGAGGTAACAAGGTCGCGAGGCAGGATGGAGGCTCTGGACACTGTTGATGAAAATTGGGAAAGAGTCATTGGGTGATGAAGATGGGCAATCCAAATCGATAGCGATTGTCCGCAAGGTCTGGCTCAACTGGAGGACAAAACTGCACAGTTTTTTAGAGCAATATTTTGGGCTGCAGGAAGGTTGGGCAGGCAGAGTCTGCGCAATTTTTGGAATGAGTAGGCAATGGGAGCTTGGTAGCCAAAACTGGGCAATTCCTGGAGGGCATTGGCAGATGGCTGCTGTGACACTGGCAACAAAAAATGTACAATCCTTGGATGGAACTAACACTCTGCTATTGGGTCACTGGTAGAAAAAACTGCGCAATTCCTAGAGGGAATTGACAATCGGTTGTTTGGGCTTGACAGCAAAAACTGCGCAATTCCTGAGGGGAACTATCAGTCAGCTGCCAGGAGCTGCTGGTGGGAAAAACTACGCTGATGCTGGGAGGCTAGCCTGCTGATCACCTTTGTGCAGTTTCTGAGCTGAGTAGATTGTTGGACAACAGAGGGCTTGCTCATGAAAACTATGCAATTTTCTTGGTGAGAAGCCAGTCGACTGTCAGGAGGCCTGGCTGAAAAAACTGCACAATTTTCTGAGGGAGATAGGGACGGGAACTAGGTGTTTGTCCGGCCTGTCTGCACAATTTTCTCAGCCAAGAGAGAGGGAAAGGTCTATAGCCTCTGCACAATTTTTTAGGGGAGTTAGTCCCAGGTTGGCTGTTGGGTTAAACTCTTCGGTTGACCAACATGAGGGCTGATTGATTTGCTTGCAGGCAGTGCAACTTGAAATTACTTTCTTGGTGCTTCTGCGTTGTTCTGGGTGACAATCGATCGAGTCGATAACAGGCGTTGGTCCAGCTGTCAGAGGGGATTCTGGTCGTCAGAAATTCAGCAAAATGATTAAGTGTGTGAACGAGTGAAAGATGCATATTTGATCCTGCAAACACACACTTACATGGCTCGACTATGAGATGACTCTAAAACCATCCAGACACACATGTTCAACATGAGTGGCTGATGGTGCAAGAGACAAGTGTGACACTTATGATTTATTGTTGGTCAACCATGACAACGCTTGTGCGACAGTGAATGTGACTTTGCATGCGAGTGTGACAGATGTTTTCATAGCGAATACAACATTCAAAGATGAAGCGAAGACCTTGAGCATGACCAGAACATGGTTGCAAGAATGACTTTGACATCAACATGCAAAAACTTGGGTGAAATGAACAAGCAAGGTGGATGCGAATACTCACATGAGCTCACAGAGTGAATCCGAGTGTGTGTAGTCATCAAGTGAAACTCTCAAGTGAGGCTCTGAAATTGGGTGCAGACCAAAATTTTGGAGGGTGGTTGTAGCCACTACAACACAACCCTAATAACTAATTAAACCATAATTTCATATTAAAATCAATATATTACATTGGACAATAATATTAAGTCCAATTAAAATATCACTAATAATGGAAGCTCTATTTTTAATTAAATCAACTAATGATCTAAACCACACAATTCAATTAATATATTAATAAACAATTTAAGAATTCTACCCAAAATAACAAATAACCCTGGCCGGCTAAGTCATTTCATATTGATCCCTTCCATAAACTATATATATACTTAAGATTAACTCTATAATACATCATTAATCTCCTCTTAAACAATTGGTGTATCCCGTGAGGATGGACTCTCTTGGAAGTCTAAAACGTTGGGTTAAATAAACTCTATAAACAGGTTATTCCTCTCTTATCGAAAAAGTTATAAATTGGTTCAATCTTCGTTGTTTGATGTCACATGCACACGTTGTTTTTAATTCTTGAAGAGTTATTTAAGTTGAAACATGTTTTTGATTATATTTCTCATTGTCACATCTACAAAGAAACAAACACTATTGCAAATGCACTTTCCAAAGCTGGCGTTGAATAGATTTTGGGCATGTAGAAGATCATTGAGTAGCTACACAACACTTTTTACAAGTACTATCACCAACCTTTCATAGATGATCGGAAGACAGATCATATTAATGCTCAAAGACTTCATTTTTCCTTGTGTCTCTATTTCTTCTCTAGTATATTCTTCCTGGATGACTGATTTTTCCAAATTTTGTGATATGTATTTATGTATTTATGAACTCATATGACAAAACATGGGTAGGGCTTCAAAAGCATGATATTATTTCTCTATTTTGATGGATGGTTGTTCCCCAAAACAACCTTTTGGGCATGCACTTTTGTGCATATTTAAAAATGTATTTTACAAAATTGTTAATGAAAATTACAATTCTTCTTTGGAAAAGAAATTAACATTAACATTAATTTTTTAAAACATTAATATTAATAAATATTTTCGTTAATAATAGTGGTAAAAATAACATTCAAATTGATCTTAAAACCAATATTATTAATAACATCATTAATACAATTTGTTATGCAGGCTCATGCAGCAGCTAGGGTTTCGACCTAGCCAACCATCTGTTGTGTGGATCTTATGCAAACCCCGATAGAATGATGAATTCCTATGATTCAATAGTGAAATCAACCTCTCTTGAAGGAATGGCGACTGTATCTGCAAGTTCTTCCTCTGGGACAACTCAAGCCAAAGTATCTTAAAGTTCCACATGTGTTGAAATCTAGATTTTCTCTTCCGATAGTTTAACAAGCTCCAACCATTAATGCTCCCTTGGGGGAAGAATCTTTTAGCTCTACAATTTTTTTTTTTCAAATCAACATTTGGTCTATAGATTTAATTGGTTTTGGTTTCAGCTAATGGATCTCCATAAGTGGATCCCAATTTTGTGGAAACCTCTACTTTCTAATGATCTCAATATTTACCCCATGTCTTGGGGTTTTTTTTGTTGTCATTGATAATCTTGAGGATAAGAATATTATCCGGGATTCCAGGCCTTAGTTATGGGGTAGCATTGGTCGCTTCATGCATCCTTGGTATCCTTCATCTGATCCAATCATGGTGAAAATATCCTCGGCTCCAGTTTGGGTAAGGATTTTGAACCTTCCCCTGCATCTTTGGAATCTCTCTTTGTTAACATCTATTAGGAATGCAATATGGAAATTTTATTTCCAAAGTTTGAACACTGAGTATTTACTCAAGACCTGAAATAATCAAATATGCATGGAGATGGATTTTAGTAAAGGTTTTCATGCTGAAATTAATTTAACAACTCTAGATTATGTATGGGTTCAAAAGCATTATTATGGAAATGTTTAACTCTGATGTCAAGAATGTTATGAAACACGACATGTAATCAAGAATTTCCCCAAGTGATTACATAATGATGGAGCTCAAAAAAATAGCTAGAAGCCCAAATGGTTGGAAGGTGCTCAGCTCAAACATTATATTGTACTCAAGGAAAAAGAGACCTGAGACAAAGAGAAAGTGACATAAAGTCAAGAAGAAGGGCATGTCAAAGAGGATCCATCAGAGCAAGCAAAACAAGTAAGAATAAATACATGTGAAAGAGGATCCACCAAATGTAGAGTTAGTGAAGGCCCATCAAACCCTTGAAAATTATAGTTTCTCCATTGAACTCTTAAGAAATAGGACTAAAAAAAGTAATTTCTTTGGCTGATCAGGAAAATGAAAAAAGTGCCAAAGATAACATTGCTCACTCACTAAAGGGTGACCCCTCGGATTTAGCAAAAAACATGGGCTGGATCCATGTTGGAAAAAATGTCAAAACTACTGTGCCAAGGAAAATGAGAAGCCAATCAAAATAAAATAAAATCGCAATAATTAATGGAAATTTGTAAATGTATTTGGATCTTGCGAGTATTTTGAAAAGTATTTAGCTAGAAAGGGAACAAAATTTTTGTATTATGGGGTATTCGCTTTAGGGTTTAGATTGGGCCATCGTGCTCGGTCTCAAATCCACAAGGGATAGTGGTAATTCTGAAAAAGAGGTTGAATCCTAACTTTATTTTTAATAAAAATCTCATATTAGTTTCATTTAAAAAACAAATAAATAACACCATTAATACAATAATAATAATGTCAGTAACATTATAATCATAATAAATCTTTTAAATTATTAACATTGAATTTTATTAACATAATAACCTCAATATTACTAATAACATTTAAATTATAGTATTAATATTAATAATATTTAATTTGTAATATTAATATTATTAATTACATTAACATTGTTAATAAAAGTATTAACATTAATATTGATAAATAGTATTAATAAAAAAAAAATTGAATTTAGACTTCTGTGATCCATATTAAATATAACATTATCTTTCGGTAAAAATTACATAGGAGATCATCTCATCTTTTGACGCGTTTGGAACCATCCAGTGTGGTTCATCTTCAAGACAAACTAAGGAATCAGATCTAGGCAATGAAATAAATAGATGCCAGTGTGGTTCATCTTCAGGGCAATCCGAGGAATCAGATCTAGGCAATGAAATAAATAGATGAAGAGAGCACCGAACTAGTCGTTAGAAAATAATAGCACAGCTAGTTTAACTAAAAAACTGAAATTAATAATTAAGATTTGACCAAGAAAAAGAATCAAAAAGAATTTTAATTAATAATTAATATTTTTGAATTAATTTAAAATTTTTAGCATAACAAATAAAATCAATTTAAGTTATAATGTTATATGAAATAAGAATTAGAATTCTAAAAAACTATTCAAAGAAACGGTAATACTAAAATAATAATAATATATAAATATTATTGTTAATTTTATTTATTTTTAGAATATAGAGTAAGAATCCCAATTTGAATATTAATTATTAATAATATTATTAAATTAAATTCTATTTGTATTACAATTAAAATCAAATTTATAGAAGTTATTAAAGTGAAAAAATATTATTATGGTGATACTATTAATAAGGATTAGTATTCTAATAAATAATTATAAAAAGTGTTGTTTTTTTTTCTCGGTAAAAAGTCTAAAATTCTATTATATGTACAGATATGAAATTACATGCAGAGTAGCTGGACTTATCATGAAATCCATGGCCGACTGAGATACCACGGATCAAGCAGACCGATTCAAAATCTCCCACACATGGGAGTCATTCATCAAGAAATCTTTTGAGCGGCCTTCAGAGGCATTAGACTGGTCCCAAAATGACAAAATGACTGGACTGAGGCTCAAAACAAATCCTGCCCACACAGGGGCTGTCTTCTCTGTCCTAATTGAGATAGCTGATAACCGACACACAGACATTAACCGACGCTACAGACGCTACAGACTAGACATTTATCCGAGATTACATAAAACCAGAGCGGGATGTTACCCGAGCTATGAAAAACAACATTAAACAGATGACTGGACCTGAATTGGGAGAGGGTCGCCGTGTCTGGGGCGTGTAGTGGAGGGTTATACTTCCTCGGGGGGCTTCTCTTCCTCAATTGTACACCATCCTTGCCCTTCAGGATACCCTCCCACATGGCTGCCCATTTGGCGGCATCTGGAGCCCTCGCTGCTTGGGAGGTGGAGGGGTCGACCATGACCGCCTTCCCTGAGGTCGTGGTCTCGATTGATGGAGGAAGCAAGGATTGTTCTTGCCCTGGGATGTCTGGGGGAGGAGCTTCCCCTTTTGGAGGTGATCCCTCGCCCTCTGCTTCAGGTGTTTTCGTGAAGAGCACTGAGATGTGCGCACTAACCCCATGAGAATCTCCCACCTTCCCCAGGGTGAAGACCACTGACCCAAATGCCGGGAGGGCTGGCCCCTCCATGTTCGCCCCACTGACTTCCACGAATTGCTCAGCTTGAAGAGGCTCGACCCTGGCTCGACGATGACAGAATCGACAGCAACAATGGTGATGCTCCCTGTCAGCCCCTCCTCGTCCACGACCCCTACTCGTGCCCCGTCCTGATCCTCTCCGACATGGCTGCCTGTTGTGAAGCCTAGCCATGGCTGGTTTGTTCGCCCCCTGCAAAAGGTTTTGGTAAGCCTCAAACCGCAACCTTCCTCCCTCAAAATTCGCCTTCCGAACTTCTGCGACTGAACCTCTGCGCACTGTGGCATTAACAAGGTGCTGAGAGCCAAGTTTGAGGGCAACCTGGGATGGCAATCGCCTCGACCAGCACCAGGCTTTCCCCCACAGCTGAGCACTCGGCCTCCAAATTCCAGTCTGACAGTTAAATTCGTGGAACAATGGCTTGATGCAGTCCCCGTCCCGGTATATAATACCATTCCAATGCTCGGTGCTCCCTTCGAGCTTCGCCATCCTATCAACCATGCCGGCAATGAATGCCCTGAACTACCACCCCGCCTTATTAACGTTTTGACGGCAGATGAGCCAGGGGCATTAATTTGCATGATTCGTCGCATGATGGGTCACATGGGAGCCATGTGGCTCGTCCTCCCGAGATCGTCTGGCACCCGCATCCGGGGTTTTATAAAAAGTGTTGTTAAGATGGTATTAACAAATATTTATTCTTCCAAATCATTAGAAATACTATTACTAAGAAATAATAATAAAAATAAGAATAATATTATAAATATAAAAAGATATGAATAAATAAATAAACATATATATATATATATATATATATATATAATATATATATGAAAAAAAAAACACGAAAAAACTTTAGGAAGAAAGAGCAGGGATCCAACACCTGCTGATACTCTAGCCATCATCTCTATTCAGATTAGCGGGCCTCTTTTCAATTTCTAAGGCCTCTCTAAATTTACGATGATGAAAAAGGTCAATCCTAGCGATGACCCTAGCCTCTTCTATGCAGATGTGATGATTCATCTTTTCTGCATGTCTACTAAAGCGAAGGAAAAAGACCTTCCATGTTTGATGTCTGCAACATGCTCACAAATCCTTTGATTTATTGATCGACGAGTCTCACCAATATAAGGAGCCCCACAGGAACATGAAATAATGCAAACACCCTTCCCATCCTTGGAGTTGACTGGGTCCTTGACCAAATGAAGAGAACTTCGAATAGTGTGAAGGGGTCTAAAAGAAGAAGGAATATTATGTTTTTTCAAGATTGTAGCGATTTTATTTGTGGTCCCCTGAATAAAAGGAATATGAACTCTGGAAGATCGATCCTATTCTTAGGACCTCTTTCTGCATTAAGGAAAGTTGTAAGACCTTGGGACTTGCTATAACCATTCTTATTAAAGACCTTAAGGAGGTGGGTGTTTTCATCTTCAAGGTGATTTTCATCAGAAACTAGCAACCCCTGAGTGGCTAAGGTGTTGAGAACCCCTAGTTTTTGAGCAGGGAAATGATGAGAATTAGCATGAAGATATTGCTCTGTGCGAGTTTTCTTCCGAAAAACCTCATGCGAGAAAAATATTGTTATATTTAATATTTATTTTATAAATAATAATAGAATCATTAATAAAAACTCAAAATTTAAAAATTCTATTTACTCTAGTAGTATGATTAATAATATTAATGATAGTGTAAATGATATTAACATTAGCATTGTTAATATAAATAGTATTAATATTAATATTAATAATATTTTCATTCTAATGAAACATGTTAAAACAAATTGAACCATGGTCAATCATAATATATCATAGAAAACTATAATCAATCATGGTCAAATGAGTCAAACCATGATCACCGATGGTGAACTTGGACAAGCCATCTTCATCCATGGTTAAACCATTCTCACCCATAGTCAATGTTTAATAATATTAATTTTAATGTGGTTTAAAACACATTGGTTTACTAATGTGGTTGATTATGTTTGAAAATCAACACTATTCAACTCTCGTCAAACATAATTGTGTATTATTTTTATTGATTAATATTAATAGTCAAACATAATCAAACACACTAGTTAAATCTAGTTAAACAAAATCAGCTTCTATAGTCAATGTTTAAATAGTTAACCATAATCAAATTTGGTCAATTCTATGTTTACCATATTTATCAATAGTCAACTTTGTTCACTCATAGTTATTCAGAGCCAATATAACTCAACCATATTCAATTATAGTCAACCATGTTTGGCCAAAGTCAAATATTATCAACTTTAATCAATTAAGGTCATCCTTGGTCAGTGAAAATCAAGATTTAAAAATGTTTAATAATAATAATATTAATATTAATAAAGCTAACTAATAATAATAATATGAGAGTGGAATGGTACAAAAATCTAATCAACATTAGCATGTGACAAACATTATTGCAATGTTGTATTACATTGCAATTTATCCAACATCCCATTTCGAGATTATAAAATTATTCAATCACATTTACTAATGTTGTTGACTATGTTTGACAATCAACACTCTTCAACTTTGGTAAAACATAATTGTCTTTCAATATTATTGCTTGATATTAATAATCAAACATAGACAGACAAAATCAACCATTAGTCAAACTTAGTTCACCATAAGTGTCAATCAAGGTCTCTATGGTCAACCATGATCAAATATGGTCAACCCTGAGCAAGCATGGTCAACTAAGGTCATCCAAGATCAACATGGTTAGAATGGTCAACCAAGGCCGACAATGGTTGACCATGATTAACTATGGTCAACCCATTGTCAACCATGGTAAACTATTGTGAAGGAAGATCAACCATGATCAACCAAGGTCAACTAAGATAAACATGGTTAGAATGGTCGAACATGGTTAACCAAGGTCAACACTTGTTAACCATGGTTAACCATGATCAACCATGATCAACCATAATGGTCAATCAAGATCTCTATGGATAGAATGGTTGGATATGCTTAACCAGGATCAACCATGGTCAATCGAGATCAACCAATATCAATCAAATTCAACCATTGTCAAGCAAGGTCAACTAAGATCGACATGGTTAGAATGGTCAAACATGGTAAACCAAGGTCAACCATGGTGAACCATGATCAACCATAATAGTCAATCAAGAGCTCTATGGTTAAAATGGTCAAACATGGTGAACCAAGATTAACCATGGTCGACTATGGTTAACCATGGTCGACCATGGTTGAACATGAGCAACCAAGATCAACAATTGTCCAGCACGGTCGACCGTGATCGACTATAATGGTTAATCTCATTCTATATGGTTAGAATGGTTGAACATGGTTAACCAAGGTCAACCATAATGGTATGGTTGATTATGGTCAACCATTATTAACCATGGTCCACCATGATCAACTATGGTTAACCATTGTCAACCATGGTCAACCATTGTCAATGAGAATATGTCAGCATTAACCATTGTCAACCAAGGTCAACCATTATCAATTGTGGTTGAAAATGGTAAGCCATGGTTCAATATTGTCAACCATGGTTCAATATGGTCAACCATGGTTTAATATTTTCAACCATGATCAACTGTGGTCAACCATGATCAACTGTGGTCATCTTTGATTACCCATAGTCAACCTAGAACATTCCATGCACTACTGGCTCCTAATGGCCAAGCATGGTTAGGATGATCAAACATGGTCAACCAAGGTCTCTATGGTTGAAATACTATAAATAATGGTCAACCCTCTTCAACCATTGTCAAACCCATGAACCATCTCAATCATTAATGTAACCATTTTTGTAACATTAGCATTAACGTTGACCTAAGCTTGACTAGAGCCAACCTCATCAACCTTGATCACCCTCATCAACTCTCGTCAACCATGGCCAATGAATCCAACCCATGCACCCCATCTATAAGGAACACAACCATATTTACTAATGTAGTTGATATATGCTGAGCATCAACATTTTCCAGCTTTTATAAGCCAATCAATATATGAAAATAACACTTATAGGCGACATTTTCCACCTTTTATAAGCCAATCAATGCATGAAAATAATACTTATAAAAGTATATATATGAAAATAACACTTATAGGCCACATTTTCCACTTTTATAAGAAATCAATGTATGAAAATAACACTTATAATCGACAGACCACATTAGTAAATGCAATTGTGCAGTTTATTTTTTTATTACATTGTTAAGTGGATTTTGGATACCCTAGGTAGTCAAGGGGAGTTTTTCATTTAGATCGGTCAATGGGTAAATAAGATCCGCCTCTGGGCTAGATCAAATGAATCAAGGCAAATAACTGAAGAAATTGCAACCAGGTCACCAAGGGGAATTGCAGTTGGTACTGAATCCATGTGCGGGACCGGGGACCGGATCAGCGACTGAAATGACTATTGGTGCTTGCTTGGATGGCTTTGCTTCACGGGTATCAGGGTGCCGTAGCCGAGCAACTGCTCTCCCACATAGTAGTTGGCTCTCAACTACAGGAAGTCACCGAGGAATGATTCCAAATGGTGCTGACGGATGGGCAATACACGGACGTCACACGCTGTTTAACAGGTGAGAATTAGGTGGTTAAACAGTTGGTAATTACGAATTGGATATTGACATAGGAAAATCTCTCGAAGGCCCTGCCGTTGAAAAACATGTTAGGCATGATTATTGACGTCATGTGTTGAGTGATATCGGATTGTTTCTGGAGTTGTTTATAATCTGATTTTTTGGAGATTCCGGTGAAGGAATCCGGCGGAAGAAATCGAGGTTAAATTTTGATTTGTTGCAGTTAAATTGGTTTTCTAACTGCATATTTGGATTCAGCACCCTGAAAAACCCCTGGGATGCTTTGATTGTGCAGAAAATAGCTATCAAACTTGCGATTCCAATAAATTGCTGCCGGATTTTAACCAAAAAAACCCACCGAAAAGGCTTTCAAAAAATCGCATTATAGGCAACTGCGCTGTTTCTTCTCTAGCGGTGCTGGCAATAGTGGGGTGTACGGATTCAATGTCAACATCGTTCACTGAAAGCGTGCTCACAGTCTAGTTGTATACAGTCACGCATTGTCGGTAGCATTATTGCATGAAAGCGAACCCTGTGGTTATCATATAGGGCAATTCCTGGAAATAGGAATTTCCATCATATAGCTCTAAAGCTAATAATTGGCTTCAAATCGTATGGTATCAATCATAGATAAATGCCGTACCATAATGTGGATATTGACCGCCCACAACACGTCAAAGTTATCAACAAAAAACTACATCTCAAATGTTTCAAATATCTTCATATTCATACGGTAACCAGCCAACAAATTGTTCATTCATATTAATGTGCGGTGATTTCGTTGAACATTGATAGGCTAGATATTGAACTCGGACGTAACCCTTCGTAATAAAATATAGTATTTATTTTATTTACTAATATGATTTTTATTCTATTTTATTTAATTAATATTATATAAATATTATTGAAAAATTAAAAAAGAAATAAAATAAATATATTAAATAAATATGTTTATATTTTCAGAGTATTAAGTAGAAATTAATTAAATTAGTATAAGCCATATAAATTAAATGGCTAGGGAGTATCAATACATAATAATACAAAATAAGTATCTAAACACTTTATCTATTTTTCAAATTGTCAAAATTAACTATATTACTATTTTGTTTAAAATATTATTATTATCCATGATAAAATGAATTAATATGAATTAAATATATACAATTTTAAAAACATGTAAAAGATTTTCAATGATGAGTGTTCACCCCATTTATCATGGACCAATATCATGACTCATTAATATCACATGTCCTAAAAAGCTTAATTCATTATGAGTGTTCACCCCACTTATCATGGACCAATATCATGACTCATTAATATCACATGCCCCAAAAAGCTTAGTTCATTTCATTGTTTGTATGACATTTTTTTATTAATGGATTTAATTAAAAGGGAAAAAATGTATAATTATTTTGAAAAGAAATTTCAATATTTGATTTGTGTATACTACTAATAATAATTGCAAATATTTGATGGAGATTACATTCCTACAATTCACTTAAATTAAATTAAAATTATAAAAAATATATTCCAAAACAAACACACACATCATTTTTTTGTTTGCTAAGTTTTGTGACTCTTGACTGCAGGCTTAACCTTTGACTTGAGAAATCGTGACTCATGGACATTTGGAGATGGCACCCACTCTAGGCCACACTCACCCTTAACATGGATGGATTTGTTTCCACGAGGTGTCTAGACAATTCTATTCTAATGAGAATTCTATTCTTATATTTTTGGCTCCCCTATCAAGCCCTTTTGCTAAGTGGACCATGTCAATATGGAAATAGGAAGTGCCTTTAAACTTAAATGCTTCTCCTGCCTAACCCTCTTCAATCGTATTCTTACCGGACAAAATTGAATGAAGATAAGCTTCCAAGGCCCTAGCAGATGCCAAACTGTGGCATAACCTTCGAAGATTGTGACCACTTGTTCCTGAAATGCCCCTTTGCTATAGACATATTTGGAAGATAGACTTTGAGATGTTAAAGATTACTATTGATAGGAATTGGCCTTCTATTATTTCATGCCTTTGATACTGGTCAATGGAGCTAAGGCCCTACAGAGCCATCAATCCCTTTGTATGTTTGTATGTTTTCTAGGGGATTTGGTGTTCCAGAAATACTTTTTTTTAAAGGCAGATTCCCGGACTATTCCTCCACATGTCTCAAAATAGTTGGGCACTTTCTTGAGATTGGACCATGGATTCCTAAGCTTTCCAAGGGCTTTGTCTATTTTAAGGACTTGGGGATTCTTATCCTTTTGGGCTCTTTGATGGAGTATCAAATGGTGGCAAATGTGGATGTGGTGATCTCATCAAACTATGAGTTGTTATGAGTTAATACCATTTCTACTGGAATGGAGGAGGTGGGATCAATTGTAGGGCTGATATCTTTTCCTAGTGGGATATTCTTCAGTGTGCAGTTCGGCTCGCAATTGATTTGATCATGATAGTCGACGATTCGAAGACTATGATAGAATGGATACAAGAGAAGAACTCCCTCAAGGTCCCTCTTTTACACCACTAGATGGACAATATTTTGTGTCTCCTTCTTTCTTTGTCATATCCTTCCTTCATGTGTATCGACAGCAAAACTTAGTGGCAGATGCCTTGTCCTAGAGCAGGGTTCCTCTCCGCCCTTTGTTAATGCTTTTTGATTTTTTGCAAGATGGTTATGTTTGTGAATCATGATCCTTCGATTTCTATTGCGACATGATTTATGATCTAGTTACTCTTTGTGGAGTGGCTGTGAGGCGTTCCTAGCTACCTGAAATTTTCTCAAATTGCTGCGTGGTTGGTCACAATAGTGGTTTTGTTTCCTTGACGCATTGCAGAGGACTTCTTGGTGTTTTTTTATTTCTTGTCATGGCTGCAATCTATTGACGGACTTTATTTTCTTGGATGCCCCTCATGTATGACAACTCCTCTCTTTATGTTTTGTCTTTTTGGAAAAAAAATAACTGAAGAAATTGCAACAAGGTCATCAAGGGGAATTCCACTTGACACTGAGTCCATGTGCGGGACCGGATCGGTGACTAAAACAACTATTGGCACTCGCTTGGATGCCTTTGTTTCACGGATATCTGGTTAAAGATCAATCGTCATCAGGTGGTTGTAGCCTAGCAGGTGCTCTCCCACATAGTGGCCGGCTCTGGGTTGTATGAAGTCACCGATCGATGATTCCAAATGGGGCTGATGGATGGGCAATACAGGGACGCATGACACGTTGTTTAACTGGTGAGAGTTAGTGTTAGAATTAATCGAAATTAGGTGATTATTGTTATATAGTTATGATTGTGCTTTTCTTGGTCATTCAGCTCCTATCATTCAGGGATTTGATTTACTATCCCTAACAAAGTGTATCTATTTATTATTGGAGTTTAATGTGAAGCCTAAGTGGCGTATTTTCTTGTAGGAGCTCCTGGTGATCCACACCTGTGAGATCCTCTTGTGTTGTTTGCCAATTCATGTCTTCCATGTGTAACTGTTGACATGGTATCAGAGCTATAGGAAGGAGAGGCCTGTATGCTGAGTTGAGGATTACAAAAACACGACATTGTTGTGTGTTGACCGAAGAGTAATCGCGTCGATACTCTTGTGGACTACGCTCAATTTTTATTGCGTCCATCGTTGCAGGATTCTGGTGTACACCTGCGACTAGTCGCGAACCCGAGGTTAATAGGTGTGACGATTAGTTTGCTCGCTGCGTTTTTTGGCTACGTGTGCCTAGAAGCTATGCGTGACTACGACGACTGTGTGGTGGGTTGAAAGATGCTTGGGCTGGCTTGGAAGTTGCATGGGCTAAAGCTACGCGTGATTGGAGGAGGCCAGCTGGACCTGCACCGAGGAGAACGAGGCCTGATTACTGAAGCTGCCAACCAGACCTGCATCAAGGCGAAGGAGGCATGATCGCTAGTGGAGGCCGATCAAGGTTGCATGGAGATCAATAGAACCTGCATTGAGAAGGGAGGTTGGATCCTGTGTGGAAGCCAAGGTGCTGGACTTGCGTCGTGAAGGAGGTAGTTGTGTGGAGACTACGTGGCGACTCGATATCTCCAACAGTGCTGCAAGGAGGAGGTTGCAGCAGCGTTCAGGAGGCCACGTGGAAGAGTCTCCCACTGTCTTGCTGAGGGAGTAGCGCTGGACAGATGTTGGCTTCCACGCGAGTGCGGTGAGTGTGGAGTATGGTGAACATTGGCCCCTTGCAATTATCGTTCAGATAATTATAATTTTTTAATTGAAGTTTTATTTTCAAAGATTTAATTATTAAAAAAAAAAAACTTTGGATTTCTTTTAATTGGAAGGCTCCTTATTTTAAAAAAGAAAGGGGGTGCATATTTTTTTCAAGAGAATTTGGAGTGATCTTTTTTTTTTTTAAGATCGAGAGTTCCTTTAGTTGAAAGTTGAGGAATTATTATCATTAAGGGAAATTTTTTGTGAAGGGAATTCTCAGTGATTAAGGTATTTTTTTTAACATTTGAGGGCTGCTTAACTTATTGAAGATTTTATTCATTCAAGATGAATAATCAAATCGTTGAAACTTATCTCAATGAGAGTAATAAGCTTGATGGTTCCAATTACACAAATTGAAAATTTAAGCTCCAAACTATGCTTGAGGGACAGAATGCTTATGGCATTGCCACCAGTGATGAGGTCAAACCGACCACTGCAACTGGTGGATTGAATACAACAATTCAAGACTGGGAAAAAAGGGAGATGAAGGCGAAGGTTCTTCTTAAGTTATCAGTCAAAGATTGCATCATCCCTCACATTCGGGATTGCAAGACAATGAATGACATCTGGACGATTCTCAAATAGATGTACGAGATCAAGAACAACAGTCAAAATTTGTACCTCAAGAAGAATATTCTCTCAATCAAGATGGAGGAGAATGAGTATGTTTCTTCATTCATATCCCAGATAAAGGAAGTTAAAGATAAACTAACTGATATCAGTCAGGCCATGGCAAATGATGATCTGGTGACAATTACCATGAACGGCATGACAGATGATTATCAGATGTTTATAATGGGATTGAATGCAAGAGAAAAGCCTCCAGGCTTTGAAGAGCTCACTAGGATTTTGCTACAAGAAGAGGAAAGGAGGTTGTCTCTCAAACCTCAAAATCCAAATCTTGCATTGATGACCAAGTTCAAGCCGAAGGGGAAAGCAGTGGTTGATCACAAGAAAGGTAACACATCACGAAAAAGGACACCACAGGGTATGACCTCGCATAAACATGACTATGCTCCTAAATGATTTTATTGTGGTAAGAAAGGCCATATTGCTAAATTTTACCTAAGAAAAAGGTAGGTGGGGAGAGGTACAAGCAGAGAAGACATGCAGGTCATTTGGCTGATGCACATGCAGATCAGAATCAGGATGTCAGATTGTTTATGGCTAAGGCTGAGACTTCTTTAGCTATTGAGGAGGATGAATCAGATATTTGGTTCGTAGATTCTAGAGCCTCCTCAAATATGACAGGTAAAAAGCAATGGTTCAGAAATTTTAGAGAATCCAACACTAGAGTAAAAGTATACCTTGGAGATAATAGAGGGTATGAGATCAAGGGACATGGAGATGTCCTTGTTACTCTACTTGATGGAAAGATCGGGAATATATCTGATGTTTGGTATGTTCCCGGTATTAAGAAGAACTTGATTTCTGTATCAAATATTACAGATCAGGATCTTAAGGTAGAATTCTTTAAATCTCATTGTATTATTAAAGACTTGTTGGACCAGATGAAGCCTATTGCTACAGGTATTTGTATAGGAGGAATCTACAAACTGGATGTGAAGAGTACACCACAACAAGCTTTGATGTCATCGGATAAGTCTACTGAAAATTTGTGGCACCAGTGACTTGGGCACATCAATTTTAGTGACTTTCTTTTGTTGCAGAACAAAGGTATGGTAGATGGTCTTACTATTTTGAAAATGTTGCATATAGATTGTGAAGCATGTGCATTCGGTAAGCAACGTAGAGATGAATTTCATGTTGTTAAAGATAGGAAACAAAAGGATATACTCAAACTTGTACACATTGATTTATGTGGCCCTATGCAGACAAGATCGTTAGGTGGGGCCTACTATTTTCTAATCTTTGTTGATGATTGTACAACATTCGCATGGGTGTATTTTCTCATATAGAAGAGTCATGCCTTTGAGTATTTCAAGCAGTTCAGGAACATGATCGAGAAGCAGACATGAAAGTTCACAGGATTCTTCAATTAGATCAAGGCGGAGAGTTCAAGAATGGTGATTTCAACAAATACTGTAAAGAGCATGGGATACAGCAGTAGTTTACAACACCTTACACTCCTCAGTAGAATGGAGTAGCTGAGGGGAAAAACAAAACACTGGTGGAGTGTGCTCGCACTATCTTGAAAGGTAAGAATCTAACTAATGGTTTTTGGGCAGAAGTTGTTAATACTGCAGTGTATTTGAAGAATAGGAGTCCCCCTAAAAGTCTTGATTATGAAACTCCTTTTGAAGCATTGTTTGGCTTCAAGCCTGCAGTAAGCCATCTTAGAGTATTTCGTTGTAAAGCTTTTGCGCATGTTCCCAAAGAAAACAGGGAGAAGTTAGATTCAAAGGCCATTAAATGTACCTTCATTAGATATTACAGTGAGTATAAGGCTTATAAAATGTTTGATCCTTCTACTCACAAGGTGTTTGTTAGTAGAGACGTAGTATTCCATGAACAGGTTGATGGTGGAAATCCTATTCAAGATAATAAAGAATGGCATGTACCCTTATTTTCAGATGAGGATATTGAAACAGGAATCAGTCAGCAGCAGCAATAGAAACAACAACAACAATAGTAGCAGAAGCAACAACAGGATAAAATTGAGTTTAATCCACAAAGAGAAGAACAAAGCATAATAGTTGAACCCCCATCGCTCAGGAGATCTAGCAGGTCGAAATAGTTACCAGCTCGATATAGGGATTGTGCGGTCATGACTAGTATGTTAAACATTGCAGAACCTTCTAATTTTTATGAAGCTAGTCAGAGTTTTGAATGGAATGAAGCAACGAAGGAGGAATATGAATCTATTATTAAGAACAATACTTGGGATCTAGTAATGCTTCCTCATGGTAAAAAACCCATAGGCTACAGATGGTTATTTAAGTTGCAATTTAAAGTAGATGGGTCTATTGATAAGCATAAAGAAAGGCCGGTTGCAAAGGGGTATTCCAAAAAAGAAGGTATTGATTTTGAGGAAACATTTGCCCCAATTGCAAAATTAAATACTATTAGATTGATTATTGCTTTAGCCACTAAATATCATTGGAAACTACATCAATTATATGTTAAATCTGCTTTCTTAAATGGTGATTTAAAAGAAGAAGTATACTTAGTGCAGCCTGAGGGGTTTGTTAAGAAGGGAGAAGAGCACTTAGTATGTAGATTAAAGATGATTTATATGGTTTAAAGCAGGCTCCTAGATCCTAGTACGAAAAAATTGATTCATTTTTCCTCATGCATGGTTATAAACGGAGCAAAAATTATCCTAATTTGTATATTGTGTTTAATGATGAGGGGAAAATAGCATTGATTTCTTTATATGTAGATGATTTGATAATGACAGGGAGTGCGGACAATCTCATTGAAGAAATCAAACAACAATTATCACATAAATTTGAGATGAAGGACCTTGGAGAAATGCATTACTATTTGGGTCTAAAAGTTTGGAGAGATTCAAGCCAAACTTTCTTGTCCCAGGGTAAGTATGCTAAGAGTTTATTGATTATATTCAAAATGGATGTGTGCAGGACTGCATTTGTGCCTTTACAACAGAACAACAAACTTCAGGTGGATGATGGTTAGAAATATGCAAATGCAACATTGTATAGATAGTTGGTTGGTAGTCTTATCTATTTGACTACAACGAGACCAGATCTAGCTTATGCAGTGAGTGTTTTGAGTCATTTCATGACTCGACCTCATGAGAACCATTGGATTGCAGCGAAAGGAGTACTGAATTATCTGTAAGGAACTTCAGACTTCGGTATTTTGTATTTTGACTCATTTGATGTTAGTTTGACAGGTTACACAGAGTCTAATTGGGCAGGGAATTTAGATGATAGAAGATCAATTACAAGTTACGCTTTCAGCATTGGGTCCACGGTCATCTCTTGGTGCAGCGAGAAGCAGCATATTGTAGCCTTATCCTCAACAGAAGCAGAATATCAAGCTATGTTGCAGCGGCATGTGAGGCAGTTTGGCTGCACAGATTTCTCCAAGATGCAGGAAAAGAATAGACAGAAGCTACGGTTATCAATTGCAATAAACAAATTTCCATCAAGTGGCCTACAATCTTGTGTTTCATAAAAACACTAAGCACATAGACACTTGATTTCATTTTCTCAGGGAAAAAGTGTAGTCCAAAGAGATTTGTGTTGAATATTGTAATTCTTGTGATAATATGGCTGATATATTTACTAAGCCTCTGGGAAGATTGAAGTTTGAGTTGTTTAGGGACACATTAGGTGTGTTTAATAACCCATTTTCCATTAAGGGGGAGTGTTAGAATTAATGGAGATTACGTGATTATTGTTACATAGTTATGATTGTACTTTTCTTGGTCATTCAGTGCCTATCATTTAGGGATTTGATTTACTATCCCTAACAAAGTGTATCTATCTATTATTGGAGTTTAATGTAAAATTTAAGTGGTGTATTTCCTTGTAGGAGCACCTGATGAGCGACACTTGTGAGCTCCACTTGTGTTGTTTGTCAATTCATGTTTTCCATGTGCAACTCTTAGGCGGTTAAACAGGGGGCAATTAAGAATTGGACGCTGAGATTGGAAAATCTCCCTAAGGCCCTGCCTTTAAAAGGACACGTTAGGCGTAATTATTGACGTCATGCGTTGAATGGTACCTCGTGGTTTCTTCTCCGGTGCTGGCAACAGTCTGGTGTACGCATTCAATGTCAGCATCGTCCACTGAAAGCGTGCTCACAGTCTAGTTGTATACAGTCACGCATTGTCCGTAGCATTATTGCATGAACGTGAACCCTGTGCTTATCATATAGCTGTGAAACTAATTATTCAACCTTGAATGTTACAAAAGGAGAGCTACATTTTAGCCTAACAAAAATTATTTATATATAATCCAATCATATATATATATATTCTCCTTACAAATAGAATAAAAATGAAAAATATTTAACAACTTTTAAGTTGTTTGACCGAAATTATCACGTACTTAGAGACTTGAGGTTGTTCCTAGATTATTAGGTTAACTTTGATAGTCGCATCCTTTCATCTCCATCAATATATGGCCTATATCGCATCACACTTTTTACGGTGCTATACAGTTGAATTGTCAACTTCGATAATAAATGATGTCCATATATTGAATTGCAGATTGGGACATCTACTAGAATTGCACGTAGATTAATGCCGGCCATTGTTGATTTACAAAACCACAGATAGAGCCAATCCTATATATTATCGTGTTGGTTTATTCTATCTTAATGTATCTTAAGAAGTTAAAAAGGAACCAATCCTATATATAAACAGGAAAGAAAATGTCAAATAAAATTGCTTATGGAGAATTACGCTGTTGGTTTACTCTAATTATAAACAAAACAAGGTCTATGTGCTGTAAATCAATTGCCTTGCACAAACTGAAGTCAACTTTTCAGCCATTTGGGATTTTCCATAATCAGAAATTCAATTTAAAATTTGGTGATATTAGAAAAAGGAAGGCAAATTATTGGCCACATGTATAGATTGTTCATCCTTACCCCAATTATTTGGGGTTTTTCCATAATTAGAAATTCAATTTAAAAGCAAATCATTGGCCACATATATAAATTCTTCATCCTTATGACAATTATTGGCTATGAAATATTCTTAAAAATTCAAGAATTTGCAATAAAATTAAACTTGCATCAACAATTTGCAATAGGCATAAACGTAGATGTAGAGAACATTGGATCCAAAACAGATATAACACCGATGTTCTATTGACAAACTGCGCATTTCAACTATCTGGGGTTTGTGATTGAGAAGGTACTCAGAGTAAACATTATAGTTCTTAACATCAAAAACCAACAGCATGCCGCATTTCTCTCCTCTCAGAAAGCAGTTATGTTAGCCAAATAGTGTTACAAACATATGAAGAAAGAAAAAGAATTAAAATAGCGAAATCGTTGCAAACCCAATGCCAAAGAGAGCCCTCTGAATTGCCCCGAGAAACTCATTTCGATCTATGATTTATCTAGTTTTGAAACAAAAATATATAGATACATAGAGCTATATATTTCAGGAAAAAATTAGAGCTTAAATTCTAATAAACTGACTACGATTGGTGTAGATTTAAATCCTCTAGGATTGGTCTTGTAAATTCAGGATAATTGGTATAATGATTTAAACTGGGATTGGTGTAAGGCAGAGGACTAAAGATTCAAACTGGAAATGGAAATGTATTAATATGAAATCAATTAAATACCGAACAACATGATTAAAAATTCTCTAATATAAAGATGTAAACTACTCAGAAAGAAAGCAGAGACCCACTGTAAAACCTGTATACCCTATATAAGCATAGCAATCGAACATGAGTAGCATCTATCAGCGTAACAATGACACAATAAATGGAAAAACTCTTATATTATAAATCACCCACGTCAACTGCTCAAAGACTGTAGAAGGTTGAGGTATTAAAACCCTGTCCCGAATAAAATCTCAAATTAATTCAAATAATACCCGCATTTATCAAATTCTTGGAGCGAAGAGGAATTAAAATCTTTTCCATCATACAATCCCAAATTTTATTTATATCACACAATCCCTTCTCCCAAAGAAATTGTGTGCCTCAGACGATTTAATAACTGTTCTCACTACATTGATAAGGAATTTTATTATATTGTGGTAAAATACATCTACTGCTCTAGAACAATTCAACTTTTGCATTAAAAAATATACCGTAATCACCAGCCCTATAGAACAAATTTGCTTTATTACTACCTTTGTTGGTGTTCGATTTAATAATTTTCTGATTCTCACTAGCCACTTTTGATTTTCTCCTCCTTCCCTTTCCTCCGATTATTTTCCGCTTCTGGCTCTGGTTCTCATAATCGGCCACTTTGTTGTTCATTGGGAAGGGCCAAATTCGTTGAAAGAATTTCTGAAGCCTCCAAATCCAAGGTCGGTCAATGAAGGGAACGTGAACGATTTCAGAGTCTACTCCTGCCATAGCCAAAGCTTCAGGTGAAGCAAGATCATCGCTGTTATCTAGTTGCAGACAATCTAATATCAATTTTCTAAATATACTCATTTCGAATTTGATCTGATTGCTGCTATTTCTCTTTGCAGCAGCCACCCATTATGGGAATATATTCATTTTTCAGCTCCTTTCATGGCTTCTATATCCATTTTTCAGCTCCTTTCATGGCCTCTATATCCATTTTTCAGCTTCACGGCCTTTCATTCTTAACGCGCCCTAAATTATTTTCTTCCAAGTTTCCTTAGTAGTGGGGTTTCCTACGTGGAGGTGTTGGAAGTTTCCGGGCAATCAGCGATTCATTACGCGCGAGTGCTTTCGTCATACACTCGTATGCAGGTCGATTCTAGATATTCAAATGCAGTTGTCTATAACGCGACTTTTTGAAAGCTTTTCTGGCGGATTTTTCCGGTCAAAATCCGGCAGCAATTCATTGGAATCCCGTGTTTGATAGCTAGTTTATGCACAATCAAAGGCTCCCAGGGGTTTTTCAGGGCGCTGAATCCAAATATGCAGTTAAAAAACCATTTTAACTGCTAAAAATCAAGATTTAACCTCATTTCTTCCGCCGGATTCCGTCACCGGAATCTCCAAAAAGTCGCATTATAGACAACTCC
>APFE030037168.1:0-22261 GCA_000404065.3 Pinus taeda | reverse complement strand
CTCGTAAACAATTTATCACTTGGGCAATTTTTACGGAAGAATTGATAGCACATTATGAGGATACAAAAAGCAACACTTTTTTTAGCCAATTGATAAGTCTCAAACAAAAGGGTTCAATAATGGAGCGCATTGAGGAGTTCCAAAAATTGAACATAAGGGTAAAAGATATTCCAGAGGAGCATAGGATTGATGTGTTCATAGGGTCTTTAAAGGATAATATCCAACATGATGTTTGCCTTTGGGAACCTGATTCATTAGAGAAGGCATCAGGTTAGCAAGAAAAATGGAAAGCAAAATTATGGCAACCAAGAAGCATACCACTCACAACTATAAAGATGGAAGTGTTGTCTCTAGTCTTCCACAACCTATAAGGTTGACACCACAAAAATTGGAAGAAAAAAGAGCAAAAGGACTTTGTTACAGTTGTGATAATAAATACACTAAAGGTCATAAGTGTGCTGAGAAGAAATTATTCTACATAGATTGTGAAGAGGAAGAAGAAAGGGAGCAAAAAAAGTCAAAAGAAGAGGATATACTCCAGGAACAACGCCTAGATGAAGAACAAATGAATCCGACGATATCTTGTAATGCATTGGCGGGAACTACCACTCCTCAAACCATCAAGATAGAAGGACAAATCAAGAAGAAAAAGGTAATAGTGTTGATTGATTCAGGAAGTACCCACAATTTTATTCATTGTAAGGTAGCAAACGAATTGAATTGCTTCCTATATCCAGCACCAGAGTGTCAAGTGATGATTGCAAATGGAGGAACAACAAATTGCTCTGGAAAATGCCATAATGTCAAGCTATCCATGGGAGAATATGTATTGACTAGCCCAATGCTTTCCATTCCAATGGGAGGTGTTGATGTTGTACTAGGAGTCCAATGGCTACAATCCTTGGGTACAATAGCTTTTAATTTTCAAGAACTTTTCATCAATTTTTCTACGGAAGGAAAGGAAGTTGAATTAAGGGGTATTGCAGGGAAACCAGGAAAGATAATCAGCTCTAATGGTATGACAAAGCTTCTAAAAAAAGGAACAAAGAGGTGTAATTGCACAATTATGTTCACTAGATGTTTCCACATTGGAATCATCTATTTCTCCAGATCTCCAAAAAGTCCTGGACAATCATTTCAAGGTATTTGAGACTCCCAAAGGTCTCCCACCTATGCGTGATCATGATCATGCTATTCATCTGATTCCAGGAAGTGTTCCTCCGAACATCAGGCCGTACAGATATCGCTATGTCCAAAAGAGTGAAACTGAACGTATGGTTGCAGAAATGCTAGAGGCTGGTATAATTCAACCGAGTCAAAGTTCTTTCTCTGCTCCAGTAGTATTGGTGCACAAGAAGGATGGATCATGGCGCATGTGTCCGGATTATAGGGAGCTCAACAAGCTCACTATTAAAGATAAGTTCCCCATTCCTGTCATTGATGAATTACTGGATGAATTGCATGGATCAATTTACTTCACCAAGTTGGATCTTCGTTCAGGTTATCATCAAATCAGAATGAAGATTGAAGACATTCCGAAAACAACATTTAGAACTCATGAGGGTCATTATGAATTTTTGGTCATGCCTTTTGGCCTTACCAATGCACCTTCAACATTTCAAGGTTTGATGAATTCAATTTTCAAACCATTCCTTAGAAAATTTGTGTTAGTATTTTTTGATGATATACTAATCTACAACAAGTCTTGGAAGGATCATGTTGAACATGTTGACAGGGTGCTACAACTATTGGAGGAGAAACAATTATATGCAAAAAGATCCAAATGTTTCTTTGGAGTACAAGAGGTGGAATATTTGGGTCATATTGTATCTCATGAAGGAGTTAAGGTAGACCCTAGCAAAATTAAAGCCATTAAGGAATGGAAAATCCCCACATCCATAAAGCATCTGCGAGGATTTCTCGGGTTGACAGGGTATTATCGCAAGTTTGTTAAGAATTATGGGAGAATAGCAGCACCTCTAACAACATTATTGAAGAAAGATGCATTTTCCTGGACTCCGAAGCAACAAAGGCCTTTGAACATCTTAAAGAGGCAATGTGCCAAGCACCGGTCTTAGCTACACCGGACTTCACAAATACCTTTATTGTGGAATGTGATGCTTCAGGAAATGGAATTGGTGTTTTTTTAATGCAAGATGAAAGACCCATTGCTTTTGAAAGTCGTCCAATCAAGGGAAAGTTTTTACACAAAGCTATTTATGAGAGGAAATGTTGGCAATACTCCATGCACTTAAGAAATGGCGACCCTACCTAATGGGAAGACACTTCAAGGTAAAAACAGATCATGATGCCTTAAATACTTTTTAGAACAAAGATTATCCTTTGAAGAGCAACAATAGTGGGTCACAAAGATGTTGGGTTATGACTTTGAAATCATCTACAAAAAAGGGAAGCAAAATGTGGTGGCAGATGCACTCTCAAGAAAGGATGAGGATGTGGAAGCATTGTTGTGCACCATTTCTATTATCCAACCAGATTGGATAAACGAAGCAAGGAAGGAATGGAAGAATGATGAAGAAGTGTGGGCACTTATTCGAAAATTACAACAAGATTCCAGTACGTCTGATACATTTAGCTGGAAAAATGATTCGTTATGGTACAAAGATCGCTTATACCTCTGTAAGAATTCCCAACTCAAACAAAAGATTCTTATGGAATTGCACACTTCTCCCTTAGGAGGGCACTCAGGATTTTTAAAAACTTACCACAGGGTTAAGAAGAATTTTTTTGGGATGGCCTTAAATCGGATATTCAAAGTTTGTGGCGGAATGTTTGGTTTGCCAACAAATTAAAGTTGAAACAATTAAGACCCTGGGTCTATTACAACCTTTATCCATTCCAAGCCAACGTTGGGAGGAGGTTTCAATGGATTTTATCATAGGTTTACCCAAGTCTGAGGGAAAGAGTGTCATCATGGTGGTAGTTGACATACTTACCAAGTATGCACACTTTTGTGGATTATCACATCCATTTAAAGCTAGTACAGTTTCTACTGCATTTATGGAAACAATTCAAAAGCTACATGGAAACCCAAAGATTATTGTAAGTGACAGAGATCCCATTTTCAATGGAAATTTTTGGACAGAATTATTTTCTTGTCTTGGTACTCAGTTAGCTCATAGCTCATCTTATCATCCTCAATCTGATGGGAAAACTGAGATAGTAAACAAATGTTTGGAAGGATACCTTCGTTGCTTTGTATCTGATAAACAGACACAATGGGTCAAATGGTTGCCTTTGGCTGAATGGTGGTATAACACTTCCTTCCATACAGCAACAAAAATGACCCCATTTATGGCACTTTATGGGTATCACCCACCATCCATCACATCATATTTAAGAGAAAATTCTAAGGTTTAGGCAGTGGAACATCACATCGAACATCAACAACAAGTCCTCCAACTGTTAAAGGATAACCTCGTGTTGGCATAGAATAGAATGAAACAATAGGCAGATCAACATCGCAGTGAAAGAAGTTTTGATGTAGGTGATTTGGTATTCCTATGGCTACAACCATATAAGCAAATGTCCCTCAAGCAAGCTAAGAAGGATAATCAATTATCACCAAAGTATTATGGTCCGTACAAGGTGTTGCAAAAGATTGGTACTATGGCATACAAATTGGAGCTTCCTGCAGCTTCTCGATTGCACCCAGTTTTCCATGTTTCATGTTTAAATAAGGTTATAGGCGACAAGCTCCCAGTTCAAACAATCTTGCCAGAACTTGATGAGGAAGGAAAAATTATATTGGAACCGGAAGCAGTCACAGAAACAAAAACTCGACAGCTACAAAATCGATCAATTTTGGAGTATCTTATCAAGTGGAAGAACTTATTTGTTGAATATTCCACATGGGAGGATGAGAATTTTATACAGAAGTATCCAGAACTACTCAAGTGTTGAGGAAAACACTTTTTTTGAAGGAGATGGGCATGTTGGGTCCCTATAATACTAGTGATTACCCCATTACTATTGTAGTTGCATCCCTTATTAATATTGTTGTGCCCCTATTGTCCCCATATGGTTATTACTGTGCCCCATAGAATCCCTCTATTGTTATTTTTGTGGCTTTATATTATTAATTGTTTAGGTCGGCTGTGGGTTATATTGTGACTCCTTAGACTCCTATATATAGAAAGGAGGTTTTTTCATTTGTATCATCGAAGAATTGTTCATTTATGTAATGTAAAGGAGGTTGCCCCTCGAAGAGGCTGAATTGTAAGGCGTTGATCTATCTTTTCTATCTTTTCTTGAGCTGGTTCATAATACGTTGTCTTGCCATGATCCATCAGTGTGCCTGTTCCTACAATTCACTCATGACGGGACGACATCAAATCCAAAATATCCTAGTGTAAGATGGGTGCATTATTTTTCGTGTTCCGGGCATGGGATAGATTACGGGCTAGGAAGAGGGCCCAAAAACTATGTAATTCGCAGTTCCAGGTGACAGGGAGGTGAACTGGTTGCTGAGACTATGCAAAGCAGAACTCAAGCTTTGCTGGGAACTTCGGGGCACAGTCTTCACTGTCAGGGAAAACTGGGCAGAGGCCATTGGGAGGCAGGATTGCATAGTTGAGGACACCAGTGGTAGCTTGAAAGGTGGAACCCTAAGGGACACCTTTGTGCAATTACTAGAGGAAAGACAAGGCCGAACATTAGAGGGACCAGAGGACAGTTCTGCGTAGTTTTTTAGAGCAGTGAGTCTCGACTAAGGGAGGTCACTAGGAGGACACCTATACGCAGTTTATGGGAGCAGTGTAGTCTCAGGTCTCTATGGGATGTGGGGTTCCAGCAAGTGAGAATGAGGCTTGATAACTAAACTTATAAAGTGTGCAGTTCAGGTCGAGCTTTGAGGTAGTTTCTGCATAGTTCTGGGTAGGAAGATAGGCTGCTAACCTCTGGGATTTCGTAGTGCAACTAACCCAGAGGAAAACCTCTAGCACCACGCAGTCCCAGAAAGCAAAGCAACACCACTTGGGGCTGAGACTGCACAATGCAGCTCAATTCGGGTCTGGTGAAAGGGAGGTTGTTCAGTCAGAGAGATTTTAAAGAAAATGGCTAAGTGTGAGAGGCAAGGGAAGTTGTGAGAACTTCGACATTGTGATCACACACTTAGAATACTTTGGTAGCATGAAGACACTGACCACCAGGAAAAATTAGCAAAGCATGACCCTTTGTAGGACTATCTATCACTGACAATGACAAGTGTGACACTTGGGATAAACCTTTGGATGACCGCGACAACACTTGCGTGAAAATGCTTACAAAGTTGTGTATGAGTGCAATAGGTGTTCACATAGTGAGGACAAACCAAACACATAATGACAAACCTTCAAAGTCACCAAAACAAGATCGCAAGCATGACAAAGAAATTAACATGCCAAAAGACAACAATTGGTTGACCAAGCGAGAGGGAGCAAGACACGTAGAGGAAACACATGGAACAAATTTCAGTGCTTGCAACCATGCATGTTATTGAAGAAAAAAAGATATGAAAATGATAAGTAGTCCTTCAAGATACCCTAAGAGGTGTGTTTCAAAAGATGTCCTTCGTTTTCCATACCTACCCTCCAAAGGGTTGTGCATCAGATGGACTCTTCATGCTGTCATGATCTTCTATCATGCCTTGGGTTCCTTGGTCTGCTTATCTTCTTCCTCAGCTCCTTTAGAGTCCTCTAGCATATCATCCTTTTGGTGATCACTGAGAGACACATCTGCACAGTTTCAATGGGTAGTGACTGCTGTGGGATGAGGTCTTGGGAGGACACATCTGCATAGTTTAAGAATGCAAGGCATACTGGGAAATTGAGGGACAAAACTGTGCAGTTTTAGGATGCAATACATAGTTGTAGGATGAGGTCCTTAGAGGACACATCTACACAGTTTCAGGATGCAATACCCTGTTGCAGGATGAGGTCCTCGGAGGACACATCTGGGTAGTTTCAGGATGCAAGGCAGACTGGGCATCTGAGGGACATCACAACGCAGTTTCTAGAGAGAGTGGGTTCCGGCTGAGGGAGGGACATTGGAGGGAACAACTGCACAATTTTGGATGCCAAGGGAGGCTGAGCTCTTTGTGCATTATGCAGTTCTAGCAGGCAAGGGGAAAATCTTGAGGGTTGCAGATGCAAAGTGCGCAATTTAGGAAAGCTGGATGAGGCTAGGTTGCTAGGGAAACTCTAGAATTTGGCGAAGTGTGGGATCAATGGTAGAAATTTTACTACGATCACACACTTGAACACTTAGCGACAAAACATAGACCATCCAGAACATATCAAAACATACTTCACTTAATGAAACAACCCTTGTGACAAGAGTGTGTGAAATGAGTGGGAAACATGTTTATGTGGTGAGGACAACCCATTCTCTCACAAAGCTTTCCCCTTGAAGAAAAACAAACTTCCTTTTTCGTGACAACGATACTCCCCATGCCCAAAGATGACACATACTATATAAGATAAAGCACAAATGAATCTTAAGATCGAAAAGGGGAGCTTGAGATCATCAACTTACCAATCAGTGACTAAGGAACGATCGGTCACAAGATCCACAATAGGCTTCGAAATTTGAGTACAAGCCAAAATTTTGGAGGATGTTGCAGCCACTACAACACTTGGAGACACACTAGTTGAATTCCAACTTCTCTGTCTTGGTTCGTTTTAGTGCAAGGCCTTGGTCCATTTGGAAGTATTGATTTGCTGTGTTGATTACTTTGGCTTCCCCACTTACCCCATGAGCAGACATGGTCCCCTTTGTACCTTCATAGTTGAACACAACATAAGATTCAACTAGATCACAATGTTTCGAATTGGGAAAGGCAATTTAGCTCGCGAGCTTAAGTTTTTTAGAGTATATTTTTTCACCTTTGGTGTTGCTCCGCTGCCAGTAGGCCTGGCCAATACCCTGATGGAGTCACGTAGGAACACAAGCATTTCTCCATTGTCAGCGAGCCTGGACAATACCCTGGTGGAGTTGCTTGCTTCACCTCTTTGCACAATAAGCCCTTCTCTTCTTTTCCCTTGTTTATTTTTTGAAAGAGGATTGTGCATCAACACTTATTTAATTTGAGGTGGAAGAGGGATCCTGACTTATTGAGAGTAGGAGAGGTTGTTCCTTTAGAGAAGCATGTAAAGACCTCTGATTTAGGTTTGCTTGTTTAGATTTTTTCCCCTTCTCCATTTCTACTAGTTTGATAAGCTTGAACACACCAAAGCAGAAAATTGAGTACAAACATGAGGTTCCTAGACTGGACATGGGTTCATGGTTGGACCAAAGTTGTCCTTATAGACATACTGTATTTTCCATCAAGACTTTATTGGCAAAAAGTTACAACCAAACACAAGGAAGATGGAAACATGATAAGCCAAGGGTTGTAGTGTCACAAGACTCTTTGAACATCAACCACATACACATTCAAAATCCAGGTAGCAAGTCCAATCCCAACACTTATTCGCGTAGTGAAAAAAAATGGAAAAATGAAGGAAACAAAGTAGAAAGAAAAGTCATAGAACTATGAAACCAAAATCAAAAGACAAGACAACAAAATGATTAAAGAAAACATGTTGTAAAACTAGCATGAGACAACCAAGATGAACTACAGGGAATGAGTGCAAGACGAATGCAAGGAAAGGAAAACTAAGACACAACTAATCCTACTCCTATCCTAACAGCTAGACAATCAGGGTTACGTGTAACGAGATTTTTTGTGAAATCACCGTAGTTGTTCCTGATCTGCATCCACAAAGATATGAACGATTAAAAGAGATAGAAAGTGATGTGCAATAGAAAATACAAAAACTTGAGAAACTTGCACACGGGAAGGAAGGTATTGCCTATGGGAAGAAATACACATCACAACTTTCACCCAATACACTTGCTTACCTCTTTGATGGATACCACTTTTCAACAAACCTCGGAAGCCTCTTGCGGGTGCATCCTCGTCTGCACCGAGCTTCTTAGAAAGCACACGGAAGGATTGAAACTTGCTGCCTGCGATAGAGCTCGCAGATTGTTCTAGATATTTAGTGATTGGATCATAAAATTCATGGTGGCTGTCTGGAAAGGCTCATGATCTTTGAAAAGATGAATTTTGGATTCAAGAGGTAGGATCACGATGGGAATATTGGAAGGGAAAATAGATTTGATCATTGTCAACGATCATGCCAAGACAGTGAGGTCCTGCCATAACCATCATTGAAGGCTAAAGAGCCTCACTTGCTTGATAGAAATTTGAAGAGAAGATACTAAAAAATGAAGATCAGAGTGCATAAAGCAACTGTCATTAGATGTACTCATGGGAAAATGATAAGCCAAATGAAAGTCACCCAAGATAGAGAAATGATCAGATCAGCTAGTTGAGACATCAGATTCCTAGTTTGCAATGAAGAAAGAAAGAATCATTTGAACAATCTTGTGAACGCTCTAAACAATGGAACCAAGTTCGTTGTGAGCTAGACATGGCGAACCACCTCCCTGCAACTGGTGAAAAATTACGCAAGCATCATAGTCATCACAAGAATTTAAAAGGATGCTAGTACTGTGAATGCATAAAACCAGTTGGGGCATGGTGAATAGAGAGGAACTTGATTCATGTGATAGATTGTGCATTCATCATCACATAGGGACATTTCTGGTGTGATGAGAGGACATATTCACAGTACGAGAGTCACAAGAAGACTGACAAGCTGACCATGAAGGGGAAAATTCAATAAGCATGATTGTGGGCCAAAGATAGTCTTTGGGATGATCAACTTCACAGTTCCATGACTTCGTGAGAGATGGACATTCCCAACCCGAGTTTGATGTGAGAGATGTGCATGAAGATGAATGCATTGTAGCAGATTCATGAATTCAGTCAAAGTGAAATTTTGAAAATTTGAAAGATCACATCTGGAATACCAAACTTTTTTTACACGAGATTTCACATCAAGTGCTACCATGCAGATAGATAGATGGTGTGTGAGAAACCACATCTGATTTGGTTTGGGGGGCTTACCAGAGCCACGAGGTATTGACATAATCATCAATAGAGGTTGAAATGCCTTGAATCCCTGGTACATCACAAAACTTTCTAGAATCATAGAATCACATTTTGAAACTTGAACCATATCATTCATGGCTTGAGGGTGGTCGCTGCTGCTAATTTCATAACTACTCCCCTGATGGTAGCCATCTTTGTCACATGTTTCCACAAAAATCAGATTGCTCAATTGAGGAGGTTCTTCTGATGGTATATCCAAAGATAAATGAATTGGTGAGCTCACATGAAAAAGTTGATTTGACAAGTTGTCTTGATGCAACATAAGATATGATGAGGGGTGGGAAAAGTCTTGTGCGACTAGACTATTTTTGATTTTATCATGGGCAACCTCACCATCTTGTGTCAATCAAGGAGATAACTCATCATATGAAGAAGAAAGAGAACATGGAGCATCTCCTCCACTTGTAGATGCATTACGAATGGTAGGACACAAGGGAAAGTGTGGAGAGGAAGTTTCGATATGGATGTCTTATTTGACTAGAGCACATTCTAGATTTAGGTTAGAGTCTTCATGAGAAAATGGAAGATCGCATGATATGCTTGGGCGTCTGTCACAACATATGGAAGCATGGGAGTGATCACTGCCCAAGACTAGGGGTTGATTAAAATAATTGATTGTAGGGGATGTTTCACCAAGGTTGAGATTCGTTCAAGGATGGAAGCTCATTTTTTTGATATGGACAATTTTGAAACAAAGAGGTAAAATTGATAGTGTCCTCACCTTTTTGCTTCTCTGCTTGTGTAATGTGACTGCCTTGTGCCCGACCGTAATTTGAGCCAGCAACTTGAGAATCAAGAGAATGCGAACAACTGGTTGGTGAAGCGGGTTGATCAAGCAAGTCATGGCTTGTAAATGATAGAGGATGGCAGAGATGCAGATCAAATTTGAGACTTATGAATGGTGATGTCCTCTTTCAGAATGGAGGAGTGAGTCTTCACTGCAGGCTTCCTGAGCCATTCTAGAATTTCCTCTGTTGAAGTAGGAGACAAATGAGTAGATGGGCTAGGGACATGTTGCATAGATTTCTCAGCTTCATAATCACCACAAGGGGGCAACCATATAGAGACTGAAAAAGGAGGAGGGCAAGTAACAAACGGGATGGTGGGCTTCTCCTCTACAATTTGAGGTGCCTCATGATCCACAAGAGTTGGGGAGGAAGGGAAATCAGGGGGTTCTCTGTATTGGGAAACATGAACCGAGCATCTAAACTCTTGTCTCAAGAAATACAAGTTCAAAATCTATTCAGGGATTTCGCAACAGAGGTGAAGGAAGCAATTAGCAAAGTCCTCAATTGATTTGTCAAGCTCCATTCTTAAACTGTAGAATTTTTTACAGAGATCCTGGTGGCTATACTCATCGAATGTTTTAATCATCATTGCGGAAAACTGTCCAAATGAATCAATAGAGGCAAAGGGTAATGTCTGACACCCATGTTTAACACGACCTTCGAATGTGAGGGTGAGTAGTACAACCCATACATCCTTAGATTGTATTTGGTGACGATGGCAAAGAGTCATAACTTTTAGCAATTGCACATGAAAAGACAGTTCACCCTCACCATTTAACTTCAACTTGGATAGGTCATGAACAACTTCTGTAGGGATGGTACATTTAGGATTTTTAGAAAAACATCATGGGATTATGATTTCGAGAAGAGCCATTTTAAAATAAGAGATTCAAACCAGACTCTATGGATGCAACCTGTTGTATGGCCCTCCTTCTAGTGCCAGAAATGTTGATGGTGCTGGATTCACCAACATTCAGAGGATCTCCCTAGTATGAAGTCACAACTAGACCTCACACCATTTTGTGTAGGAGTGACATATGATATAAAGGCCAGGTTGCCATGTACTTATAGATATGCCTTGGCTCTAGCTGTCAGCACATGAGAGTATTACGCTGGTATCTTCAAACAACAAGGTAAGTGTGCATGATGAGTGCGTAATGTAACTTGTGTCTCGGTTCTCTTACTGCAAAGGGGGAGAGTAAAGTGAGCCTCTAAGTGAGAGGTAATAGTACCACCTAAGAAGAGACACACACGAATCGGAAAATTCTGCCTGACATCCAATAGAATAGTCCACATTGGATGTGGTAGTTGTTAAAACCGAAGTGTAGGGGAAAACATGTACACCACCCAACAGAGTAGTCCACACAGATTGACGGTTATTAGAACTGAATTGAAGGGGACAACACGTACATCACCCAACAAAGAATTCCACACAGATGTGATGATCATTATAACCAGAAAACAAAGATGGTATGTCTAGTATCCTATGGAGTAGTCCACAAGGATGTGATAGTGGTGATAACCAATACACAAGGATGGCCTGTCTAGTATCCTGTGAAGTAGTCCATAGGGACGAGACAACAGTGATAACAAATACAACACATTCCCAACAATGTAAGTACTAAAACAACCGAAGTAATTCAACTATATTAGTCAAGGTGAAACAAACATGCATTACAAATGATGAAATAATAATCTTACAAAAATCTACAAAACATCATGAAAACTTGCTAGTCTTAACAAACTTTTGAATTAAGCAAAAGTCCCAAGACACATATGTACACCATACATCACTAGTCCTAGTAGTGGGAGATTGGAGCGACTCCTTTCTCCTCAAAGAACTGTCTGTCTACTCTCAAGACTATGTGGGAGGAGCTAAGGTGAAAATTCCTTGCTCATATAATGGGAAGGGTATATATAGCCAAGGGTGATGCTTGAACCTTATGACTCTTAGACTACCCTCATGACCGATCAACTTTCTATTACTTTTCAACTAACATGACTCTTCATCTTCATGTGTGTGTCCATTGGATGTCCACTTTAGATTACATTCAGTTACAACATATATGGCCCATGGTAGTGATGTGGTTGTGACAACTCATGACACAACTTGACATGACATTGTTGACATGTACTGGATGGATATGGTGTCCATGTCAAGATGTTGCACTGCTAAGTGATGGATGTACTCTCGGGTATGCTTTGTCTTCTTCTCCACATGGCATGATGCTGCAGGGTCTTCAATGGTCTTAGTCTTGCAAGATAGTTGTATGCATGTGTTCCCTTTGCTTTCTCTTGGATGTGATTCCCTTGTCCATCTAGTTGCAAGTAATTCTTCTAGCATGTGCACTCCTTCATCATCCCATTCGCCATCTCACCATGATCCATTAGTGTACCAGTTCCTGCAATTCATTCATGACAGGAAAACATCAAATCCAAAGTATCTTAGTCTAAGATGTGTGCATTGTTTTTCATTTTCCGGGCTCGGGAAATATGATAGGCTAGGAAGAGGGCCTAGAAAGTATGCAATGCGCAGTTCCAGGTGACAAGGAGGTGGACTAGTTGTTGGACTGTGCAGAGTGTGACTCAGGCTTGGCTGGGAACTCTGGGGCATAGTCTTCATTGTCAGGGAGAACTGTGTAGAGGCCACTAGGAGGCAGGATTGCACAACTAAGGACACCAATGGAAACTTGCAAGGTGGGACCCTAAGGGACACCTCTGCGCAATTTCCAAAGGGAAGAAAAGGCTAGATAGCAGAGGGACTAGATGACAGTTCAAAGCAGTTTTTGAGACCAGTGAGTCCCGACTGAGGGAGGTCACTGGGAAGACACCTCTACATAGTTTATAGGAGCAGTGTAGGCTTAGGTATATGCGGGATGTGGGGTTCTAGCAAGCGGAAGGAGACTTGATAACTGATCTTGCGAAGCGTGCAGTTTAGGACAGGCTTTGAGGCAGTTTCTATGCAATTTTGGACAAGAAGACATGCTGCTCACCTTTGGGATTTGCGCAGTGCAATTGCCCCAGAGGATAGCCTTAACCACTGTGCAGTCCCAGAAAGCATAACAACACCATCGAGGGCTGAGACTGTGTAGTGCAACTCAGTCGGTTTTAGTGAAAGGGGGGTTGTTTAGTTAGAGATATTTTCAGGAAAATGGCTAAGTGTAAGATGCAAGTGAACTTGTGAGAACTTCGACATTGTGATCACACACTTAACATACTTTGGCAACATGATGAAAATGACCACTTGTTATACAACATTTTGTCACTGACCCTATACTCCCTGTCTATAATCCTGGAGGACCTCTACAGTGTACTTGACATACTTTCCCATCATGAAGAAACTCCTAGTATGTCCCTCTTCATGAGCATAATAATTCCCCTTTGCATCATTTCCCAAGAATCTTCCTTCTATCCCAATTTACAAGACCAATGCTACTGACCAGTTTTCTCCTCGCATCAATTTATCGAGGTTAAAACTAACCCTCACACCATTCGGATCTAATGAGCCCTTTTCCTGTCGTGCTGGTTCTATTTTGGAAGGTTTTTTAAATATTGAGCCAAAGCTTCCATGTCTAGAAGCTTCGTAATGGATGTTTGGTAGATGGTTGGGCTGGATAGAGCCGAGGAAGTCAGTTTGGGCTCCTTTCTCCTATTAGGATGGAACAAACTCAAGAGATAAGACCTTCTCCCATGATGAGAGGAACTATCTCCCATCCATCCAAGCTATATAAACCTCTCTTTTTCCCAAGCAAAAGCTAGTTGGAGTTTTGGAACAATTTTGAATAACTAGCAAGTCTTTTATAGCTTGAAGCTTTCTAGTGTGTGTTTGAGGGAGAATAATGTGATTTTGGTTTGGTTTGAGACTAGAGGGAAATAGGCCTTAAAAATTCCATTGATGGGGCTATGCATGAAGTGCTAGCAGAAGTGTGGGAACTCAGATACGTCGGAGGAGACCAGCAACATCAAGGCATGAATTGTAATCTATTTCTGATTTATATTAATGCAACTATCAATTGATTTCCTACATGAAGTGTCATTTTACATCTTTATGGCTTGATGTTCCTTGACCTATTAAGTAGGTTGAATACAATATTGCATGCTATCATGTTTGCTGCTTTTGATTGATTGATTGGCTTGAAGTTTCATTGCTTGATTTTTTGAGTTTTTTGGATGGTTTCTATGACCCTAGGGCATCTGGGTCAGTTATCGTCCATTTGTTTGTTTACTCATTGTGTCAATTCTTTGATTTGCTGCTTCATTTAATCCATCTTTCAGTCGCAACATCTTCATTGCTTCATTTTCAATTGAATGAGTGAAAGAGTCTTGTTTTCTCTCTTATTTCAAGTGTCTCTTTTCTCATACTGAGCATAGATTACATTGCTTGGTTTGTCGATTGAAGCATTTATGTGTTTGGTTTGTTCGATTCAGGGAAAAAGTTTATTTTAGTTTCATTTATCATGCGTTGGATTTGATCGATGCTTGTTTGTTTAGAATTGTGAAAAATTTCATTAAAGTGCTTTATGTGAAAGATTCATTTTGCATTTTATGAAAATAAGAACATTATTCTAGCAAAAATATTGCATTAGCAGCGTTATTGAGAAGCTAGAATTGCGTCACCATAGGCTTCGAAATGAAATGAAAATTCTTTTGTTGTTATAGAAAGATTCAGTGCATTTAGGAGATTTATTAGAGAAATATTTCATTCTTTGATTGTTGCATTGATTTTGTGTTCCCTATCTCTCAATTAGTGTTAACTTTCATCGAAGACAAAGATCTCTTTTCTCATATAGTTGCATGTAGGAGTTTTGTCATATGACAATGGTAGGGCCTTGTAATTGAAATCTAATTCAAGATCAACCGTTAAAATTTATTGATTTAACCTAAGGAAGCCTTGAAACTTAATGCTCACATTTAGAGGTCTAGGCTAGAGATGTGTTCCAGCGTCTTTAAACCTAGCAGCTATCGTTCGCTTCGGCATTAGACAACGCTAGTACGGACTTGTGCTCCCCGTACCATCATGTATATAAAGGGAGACCCCACTAGGTTTGTAATCCTTTATCCATAGGAAGCCGAGTCTATCGCCTTGTAAATGTGATACACTGAACACAACATTCGGGGAGATAATTTGCTCATACTTTTTATTTTTCTGGGAGGTATTATGCAGTTCACGATTACCCGGTAATCCTTTTTTCCTAGAGTACCCTGAGTAGTCATTTTTTTTATCTTTACTGACTCTTTAAATTTGAAAATTTCATCGATCACTTGTCCTTCGATCTCATTAATTCTGAAAACAACTAGAGACACCTTTCATCCTTTTCTTGACTCTTAAAACATGAAAAGACAAAGTTTTGTATGAGTGTTCTAAAATTAACTTCCGATGAAATATCCCTGGTTAAAGTTATATTCCTTAGTAATTCTTTAGGGTCGATTCCAATGGCAACATTTCTAGAATCTACCAGTCAAGGATTCCCCTCAGATGGCAATCTTGGTCCTTTTCCTTCTTTTGGAAATGTTGGTGCTCCTTATATGGGGACATTGTCCCTTCCTGGGTTAACCATTGGTCTACATGTATGGTTGTTTTTGACCTCGGTGGTCCCGAGTGTCTCGACTCCTGACCAAATGTCCCCTTCATTCGAATCACATCATGATGATTCTAAGGTTGACCCCTCACCTTCTTCCCCCATTTCTTCACCCTCCTCTTTTACTTCGCCTGGTGAAAGTTTCAAATCTACTAACCAGGAGGTTAAGAAGGAGAAGAAGAAGACAAAGAAGAAGTTAGATAAGCGAGAGGCCAACCATGCAACTATTGCTCTAAATGCACCTCCTGAAGACAAACCTTCTGATCCTCCATGAAAGGTAAAATTCCCTTGCAGGCTGCGTAAGGGTGACCATCTCCTTCGAGACTATCCTGGCATTCCTAGAGTCTTAGAGGTATGGCCTCAAGACTTGAATCGACCATCCCTGTAGACCTCTGGAGATCATGTTGATGCTACACCTTCAGCTAATGATGGTAAGAAGAAGGGAAATATTAGATTCCCCTGTAAGTTATGTGAAGGGAATCATCTTCTTCACCATTTTTCTCTTATGGATAAAGCTTCCAAAATTTTGGAAAACCTTACAACTCCTCAACCCCAACTTCTTGTTGGTTATTAGAGGCTTTCTTCTGACTCTCTCCTAGTTGGTAAACAGATTGACTTATATTCATATCTTTCCCATCCTGCTCTTCTTGAGCATGAATCTCTTATGTCTATTCCTGACCAACCATTGGTCGACAAGAGTGTTGACTTGGCTCCGCCTTCAGTTGTTCACTCTATTCTCGAAGAGAGTGGTGATCATACTTCACATGTTCTTCTCGACTCCTTAGATTCTCATGAATCCAAGAGTGACCCTCCTGTCCCGGTGGTTCAGGAGCGTCCCTTTCCTTTTCCTATAGAGCATGGGGGAAATCATATGATAACCCCATCAAGTATTTCTGTCATTTCTTTCGATTGGAGTCACTTGACTGCTTTCTGCCTCCCATATTATGTGCCTTTCCAGATCAAAATACAAGCCTATAATATGTTACTACATGGAACTATATTAGATGAAGGTGCATCTATTAGCATCATGTCTTCTACTACTTGGAAAGATTTGGGTTCCCCACAGCTTGTGCCTGTCACCCAAAATCTGTTGGCTTTCAATGGAGGAATTAGCCATCCCTTAGGGACCCTTCCGAAGTTCCCTATTACTTTGGGAGGAAAGACCATCTATATAGATGTGATGGTAGTGCAAGGTCCTTTAGATTTCAATCTTCTCCTTGGACATGACTATGTTTATGTCATGGGAGCTCTTGTTTCTTCGCTTTTCCGTGTGGTTTGTTTTCCGTATGAAGGGAGAATAGTGACTGATCAATTGCCATTCGTTGGTCACCAGGTGCCTCCTTTACAACCATCATCCCCTATCAACTCTTGTTTGTAAGTAGTACCTTCCCTGCCACAGGTCAATTATGTGGCTACCCATTCCATCTCCACATCTGCTAATGATCGGGCAGACGGTATAGTACATTATGTACTGGGGGCTTTGGAACTCAATCTGTCTTTAGTACCAAATGACATGTATTCCTCCCAGAGTGTGGTTATTTCGTCTAGTGAAGACCTCTTGGGGGCCATGTTCTCCTATGGTTCATGAACAAATGTGGAGTAGAGTTCCTTGTCTTGTGTCAATCTCCTTAAAAAATGAAACAAGGGGCGTGAGCATAGTTCATTGTCTTGTGTCAGGCTTGTTAAAAAAATGAATCAAAGAGTCTGAGGATAGATTCTTCTTATATCTACCTTGTTAAAAAATGAAATAGATGTCTGAAGATAGTTCTTTCATTGTGCCAACCTCGTTTAAAAAATGAAGCACCTCCCTTTTCCAAATCGAGTCTTTGATTAGGATCTCATAAAATCCCAGTCGATTCTTTCCTAGATCTCAAAAGAGAACCTTCATTCCATTCACCTAGTTGAATGAAATGAAGCTTGGGGGGCATGTAACTCGAATTGAGTCATTATGCTGGGGGAATGCAAACTTATCTCAAGCATTTTTCATTTCAAACTTGTGTAAACATGAAACTAAATCCGAGCAGAGTTCTCCATGGTTCAAGCTTGTGTAAAAATGAACCCATGCCTGATTTACATCTCGTGATTGCCATTTTAACCAGCTGATTTATGCTAGATGAGCCTTGGTTGTTTTAATCCATCACCACCATATCTTTGGCTAATCATATGCTTTCACTTGGTTGTTTTCTCCTTTCCTGAGGAATCGCATCAATGAGTGGTTTTAGCTAACCTTGTGACCATTACATATTTTGAGAAGTTCCTCCATTGTTGGAATGAGTTGCTACCCTTTATACCACTCGTTCTCCAGGACGAGTCACCTTTAAGCTCTTTTCTAACTCGTAAAAGATGAAAATATTGCCGAGTATTTTTTCCCTTTTTGACTCGTTAAAGAGAAGATAACTGGAGTGAGGAAGCAGGATCATCACCAAGCGGAATAACGTTCTAAGAGGTAGGCCCTCTTAATTGATTCTAGGTTAAGGAGATTTTCCATAGATTGCTTGTTTGTGGTTAGACCCTTTCTCTTGGGCTAGAGGAACTGTTTATGTCCGCACTGAGAATTTACCTACACCACACCACTGGGACAACATAGAAAAGCATGAACCTCTATGGGAATGTCTAGTATTGACATCAACAAGTGCGACACCTGGGATAGACCTTTGGATGATCTTGACAACACTTGTGCGACAATGATTACAACTTTGTGTATGAGTGCAATAGGTGTTCACATAGCGAGGACAACCCAAACACACAAAGACGAAGCTTCAAAGTCACCAGAACAATATCACAAGCATGAAAAAGCAATTAACATGCCAATAGATGACAATTGGTTGAGAAAGTGAGAGGGAGAAAGACACGTAGAGGAAACAAATGGAATGACTTTTAGTGCTTGCAACCATGCATGTTATTGAAGAAAAAATGATATCACAATGATAAGAAGTCCTTCGAGATACACTAAGAGGTGTGTTTCAAAAGATGTGCTTCTTTTTCCATACCTGCTCTCCAAAGGGTTTTGCATCAGATGGAGTCTTCATGCGGTCCTGATCTTCTATAATGCCTTGGGTTCCTTAGATGCTTATCTTCTTCCTCAGATCCTTGAGAGTCCTCTAGCATGTCATCCTTCTTGTGATCAATGAGAGACACATATGTGCAGTTTTGGCGGGTAGTGACTGTTGCGGGATGAGGTCATGGGAGGACTCATTTGTACAGTTTTAGGATGCAAGGGAGTTTGGGCAGTTGAGGGACAACACTGCACAGTTTCTTGAGACAATGGGTTCTGGCTAAGGGAGGGACATTGGAGGGAACCACTCTGTAGTTTTGGATGCCAAGGGAGGTTGGGCTCTTTGCGCATTGCACAATTATAGCATGCAAGGGGAAAAGCTCGAGGGTTGCAGATGCAAAGTGTGCAATTCAAGAAAGTTGGATGAGGCTAGGTTGCTAGGGAAACTCTATAATTTGATGAAATGTGGGATCAGTGGAACTAATGTGAACAATGGTAGAACTTGAATACGACCATGAACTTGAAAACTTAGTGACACAACATAGACCATCCAGAACATATGAAAACATTCTTCGGTTAATTGAAGAACCTTTGTGACAAGAGTGCATGAAATGAGTGTGAAACATGTCTATGTGGTGAGGACAACCCATTCTCACAAAGCTTTCCCATTGAAGAAAAAAACACTTCCCTTTTCATGACGATGATAATCCCCATGCCCAAAGATGACACATACTGTATAAGATAAAGCATGAATGACTCTTAAGATCGAAGAGGGAAGCTTGAGATCATTAACTTACCAATCAATGGCTAAGGAACGATCGATCACAAGATCCACAATAGGCTCCAAAATTTGAGTAAAGGCTAAAATTTTGTAGGGTGTTGCAACTGCTGCAACATATCCCTATTGATTCTCATGATTCTTTGAAAACATTCTAATTTAAATAAATGTACACACAAGATCAAGATAAACAGATCAACTCAATGAAAACACGTTGAAAAATGAAACACATTAGCTGAGAAAGAAATAATCACGCAAGTAGAAAACTAAATTACCAAGACATGGTGCTAACAATACAGAAAGAAGTTAAATTGTTGATAGTTCCCAAACAATGGTGCCAAAAATAATAGATCTTTTAATCACCTTTCTACTCACTCAAAAAGACAAATAGGAAATTGTATATTTAATTATCAAACTAGGGGTTCGTCTAGAACTTGCAAACGACCATGCACTATCTGTGTCAGGAATATCTATTCAAATATTTTTCTTATTATGAAGTTGTAGTAATAAGAACAAGGAATAATTTGTAGCACTCAGTAGGAAAATTTTCCCCATGGACAGGGAAACATAGTCTTGTCTCAGTCTTTCAAGTAATACAAATTTCATTGTGGCCACTAAATCCTTTAAGGAAAGAAAAGTATTTCTCCCTTGCCAATGTATTTAGGACCTGATCAATGGATGGTAAGGGAAAGTGGTCACTATGTGTGGCTTTGTTTGAATCTTGGTAATACATAGGTTCTCCATTTTCCATTTTTCTTGGGTACAATGACAAGGGGGGAGACCCATTAGCTATTGGAGATGGTATAAATGAAATTTATGGAGATAAAATTTTGTTTCTCTTCCTTAACTGTCTCCCTTAAGGCTAGATTCATTTGTCTTTGAGCTTGGTGAATGGACCTAGAATCCTTCTCAACGTAGATATTGTGGGTACATAGATCCAAGTGGATTCCTTTCTTATTGGCGTAATCCCAAGTGAAGGCATCATTATGTTTATGCAAGAATTTGATTAATCATTCCTTCTAATATTTAGAGAGCCCTCAATTGATGTTTAAGTATTTTCCAAGGCTAATTTCCATAGAATCAATAAATGTAGAAGATTAATTATGCTCCATTGATGATGCATTTGTTATGAAGACATAGGCTCGGACATCAAGGTCTATTATCTAATTAAGGGTGTGTTACGTAGGAGGAGAGGTTTAGGCTATAAAGTCAACAATATTTTCATCCTTAGTTCTACCCATGAGGGTGAGATATTGATCTACAATAAGGAATTTGTGAGCAACCCCCTCCTCATCACTTTCCTCCCCATCTACCCAAAATGGAGCTTCTGGATCAATATTGGGATTATCTAGGGGATACAATGTGATTTATTTAGTAGAATTTACACAGGAGATTGTCAGGTTTCTAGACCTACAACTAATGACATATGAATTTGAAGTTGTGAGCCATGGTCATCCCAATATCAAGGCGTAACCACCCAAAGAGGATTTGGGTTGTGAGACCATTAAATCATCATGGTACTTCTAGGAATCTATAGTTTTGACAATATCTTCCAATATTCCCTTTGGTTTTATTGGAGAATGACCAACAAGTTGTAACACTATGGGAATTTGTTGAAGGCTTGAAAATCCCAATGTTTCCATGGTATATTGGGTCATGACATCGATATCAATGTCTTAGGAATGGCCATATTATTAATTTTCACATTGACCATTGGTTTTCCAAGTTTTAAATATTTAGCTATGAGATCCCCCCTAGCTAAACATTAGGCATTCTAATTTCTCAATAACATGCATTGTATGAGGGTACATCCTCTTCCTTCCCAGTTTTCTCAAGCATAATTCTTTAACTACCGTTGATTAGATAGGGACATCTTCAATAGATTGAAAGAGTGGTATTTTGACATAGACATTTTTGAGTTTTCCCAAGAAATCAAACTTTGTTTGGTGGTAGGTTTTTCTAAATTAAACCTCTTTGGTGTGAAGGAATTGGTGGCTCCCTATTGGCTTGGTCAGGTTTTGTAGGGATTTCATGAGATTGTTTTGGTAATGGATCTTCTTTCAAGAATTCCTCTTTGTAATATTTTATCCTCACATGTAGAGTCCCTTTATTTTAGGTCTTCCTTGATCTAAGCTGGATGGCTTAGCATTCTAGGGAAGAGATGGAGTAAGTGGAGTAAGTAGCAAGGCCAATGGCATCTACCAGATGGGATAGATTATCATTTTTAGGGCTAGATACTAGTTGTGTAGGAAGATGTCACTAAGAAAAGGCTAAAGTATATGGATGCATTTAATGTTATGGCAGTAGTGGCATTAGTGGTCATGGCGAAGGTTTTTAAGGTCATCCAAAATATGGGTTTTTCCATCCTTCGTTACAAGGGTGGTTTTTGGGTGTTGTAGCCATCCACTAAGGGTTTGGTATCCACCACTACTAAGGATAATATTGTATTGAAGGGTTAGTATGATAATAATTATAATACTGAGACTGATTGGGAATCATATCGTGAGGTTTTGGCTACTACAAATATTTTTGTGAGATGAATAATAATGCTTTGCTTCACCACTTGCTTCTTGATAAGCTACCATCATTCTTGCCAAGGATGGAAAAACAGTAGTGGAAATATCCCCCTCACATATATCATAGGTCTCTACTTGATTTAACAACCACTCCTTTAAGGGGTGCTTCCTTCTACATTTCAGACAAAAGATTGTCAAGGCCAATTTTGCTTCTTCTCTTTTCTTCTTAATTTGTAACATATCCTATTAAGATCTTAGAGAGATGAGTAAATATATTTTGAATCCTTCCAAGAAGTTTCTAATTTCTTCTTTGGTAATACCTGCATCAAGATTTTATTGATTCTGAACAACATGTCGCTCAGTCCCTTTCCTGGCCATGGTGTGCCTATATGTTATAGACATTTTTGGGCACTTCAACCCCAATCACAAATGTCCATAAACTGAGGGCTCTTAAGTCCCTAAAAGTGTTGCTTCATTTCCTAAAGGAACAAGGTCAACTAATTACATCATCTCCCAGAAGTTCTCCACTAAAAACTGCTCATAA
>APFE030037165.1:0-20117 GCA_000404065.3 Pinus taeda | reverse complement strand
TCCCCTCTGTTGGGGTAGTCCATTACCAACAGTTGCATTTTGTGATGATGGCGGATGCTTAACCTCTCTGAGATCAAGTTTCTCTGTAACTTTTTGTATCATATTAATAGATCAATACTACTTAGAAAAAAAAAAATTATTGGTGGAGGTTATCTAGTAAGGGAAATATTTATTTTGATTCATGAATTCATGTGGGAATCGCTCTATAACTTTTAGAGTGTGGCACTGCTAGTTGGGGCCTTGTTGGTTACACATGAAAGCATTGAAAGGAGGAGCTAGTTAATGGAATAAAGAGCATGTTCTTGTGCTATGTAGAGACAACAAAAAGGCACTTGGAACTTGTGGAGGTTTTGGGATCTCAGCAAGGAGAGACCATATGTATTTCAACCATTGAGAATCTATTATTTTCCCATATTAACTTTGACATTTTCCCTTATTCACCTTGATGGTATTATGGTTTGGGTAAGGGATGGTCAAGTTGTAACAACCCCTAGTTTATTTTCTATGTAAATTAAATAATACCAAGGTCATTGGACACATATTCCATGCTGAATGTTGTGCAAAAACATAGTGATGGCTATCACTTGTGATTAACTTATGGCTATGGAAATTGACAAAGGAAAAGTGGAAATAATTGGCATTTTATTTATGAAATAAAATAAAATATGAGAAAAGGAAAGTGAAGAGACACAAATTTGTATGAGGGGGAAATTGAAGTAAAATAAAGAAAATAGAGGCCTCAATGATAAAAAGGCTTTTGAGGATCAATTGCCAACCTTTTAAAAATTTTGGGTTGATCTCTCTTCCATTCTCTCATTTTCTTACACTCTTGCACACTTAGAGTAATCTTAGAGCATTCTTGGAGCATGCTTGGAACACTCTAGTATTCACTTGGATTTGGAGAAAGAAGGAAAAGGAAAGCAGGAAAGCACAAGTGAACAATTGGATTAACAACTACGACTAGATTTCTTTGCAGGTAACATGTTGCATGTGTTATTCCTTTGCTGGTTTCTGGATGCATGGTATATGCATGTGATTTTTTGGTTATGTATTTTCATTGGCATGGAGATTTTCCTGGATTGATAGTGGTCTTAGCCTTGCCATTTCTTGGATAACCATGATGTTGTGAGTTTTTCCACTTTATGTTTTCTTATTGGTGCTCATGTTCCTTATGGTTGTGGGTTGGAACAAATGATTTGGAAGCCCTAGAAGAACTTGGGTTGAGTTAGTAGTCCTAGAGCCTAGGTCAGAAGAAATGCTCTGGAACCCTTGGTGGGTTGAGTTACTAGTCCCTAAAGTTGAGTTGGAAAAATTATCTGCAGTTGTGGAAGGTTTTGGGTTGAGTTACTAGTCCCTTGAGTTGAGTTGGACAAATGATATGGAGTCGTGGAAGGCTGTGGGTTGAGTTACTAGTTCCTGGAGCCTTAGACAACTTGGGTTGAGATTGATCTGGTTGATATCCAACTATAGAGGTGGAATAATTGTGGTTGAGGGTTGAAGTGGTTTGGCCTCTGGAAGCCTTGGTTGGTTATGTCTTGGTTTATTCCTTGAGATTCCACATTCATGCTTGGAATATGGCACATGGGTGATTGGTTGAAAGAGAGATTTGGTTCAACCCAATCTATGGTTGGGTGTTACGTGGAAGTCTCTAACTTGGTTGGTATTTTCATTTATTAATAAGAGATATTCTTCTACAATGATTCATTTATAATTGTAGTGATTATATTTGTGATATTATGGTTGAGTTTCCATGGTTCATGTGTTAGTTATGTTATGGTTATATTTGATTATATGATGTGTACGATCTATGGATATTGTCATGAATTATTCGGTTGTTGATTGGTTGATGAATGTATGGACTAATAAGTGTTTTTGCAACTATGTGGAGAGGGCATAAATCCTTCTTGGTGATTCTCATATGAACCTTAGACTAATATGATCAGATATGTGTTCATGACCTGTAGCTTAAATGTTTTCCATGTGATTGGCAAAATGACTAGTGTATCCTAGGTAGTCTAGGTCATGTTTCTGATTTGAGATTGAATGTTGAGCTTTATTTTAATGCTAATAATGACTTTGGAAGGTCTCAGGCAATTATGGACAGTGGTCTAGAGGTTGGCTTGAAAAGGTGGCACAAATCCCAGGACTGTATGCTCATAACTGAAGATACTAGTTTATAACTGCTGGAAGCTAGTCTTATGAGTGCAGTTATAGCCTCATAACCACATGCATGCCTTGCTATGGGTGTAGTTTTGGGCCCATTGCAAAGAAAAATGGTTTTAACTCAAGGTTTCGTCACTTGTGGTGGTTGTTCAGCCTCTGAGTGACCTATAATGCTTGTAGGATGTCAGTATGTGGTTAGTTTGTAGGCCCCACTTCCTTAACTAGAGCTAAGAGGTTGGGTGATATCATAATGGCACTTGTATCATATTTACCCTTGCAAACTTGTGAAGTTGGATAAATGTGGGAGGGGGCGTTACACAATTGTAGACATATTAAGTGTATCTAAGCATACAATTGGGTTGAAAAGTACTTACCCTTAGTCAATTATTGGAAGCCTTCAATTTTGACAAGTTTCTCTTTTATTGATGTAATTTACATACAATTTATATATGTTTATGTATGATATATGAAATGTGATGTGTAATGATGTTATGTATGGTAAGAGGTGCTAGAAAGTCAGGAAGGCAGACATATTTTCTTATGTTGACAATCACTTCTGATATTCTTGTATTATTATTAACTTATCTATGTTCTTCTTTTATCTTCTTTTCATCAAACAATCATCAAATAAAAAACATGAAAATAAATGAAACCAAATATAGGCACTCAGCCAGTGCTAAAACCCATATGAAGGGGAAAACCGAATCAAAAGCTTCCACCAGTAGATTCAAATCAAATTGAGATAATCCAAGACAATAAAATAGACTAAAATACCTTCCTCACTCCACCAAGTTAGCCTTCTAGAATGATTATCCAAACTTCAGTAGCCTATTTTAGTCAAATAGCTTCAACCTAGTCGCAACACATAATTTTGACCCTCTAGCTCCCATAATTTTGGCCCTGCTGCAGATTTGAAATTTCAGCCCTCCCACAACTATCCTTAAATTCACACGTGGTAGAAAATAGATATTTTTAGCTTCTTCTAGCTTGACAAGTGTCTCCTGCTTCTTCACTAGGGGTTTTTCCTTCTTCTAGCTTCTTTTAGCTTGACAAGGAATCTTGAAATAAACCCTAGAAGCCAACAACAGAGGCTTTGACCTAAAAATAAAATAATAAAGCATGAAACCCATGCTAATAAATAATTCTATAATAAAATTTATTTTTCTTTCTTTTGACAAATATAATACATATTGACTAAAATACAATTATGAAGAATGATACTAGTTACATTCTTCAAAACTCCATCTTAACTAGGGAGGTATTCATAATTACATATATACATAGGTACAAGGATGAACTCAAAATGATATGTTATTAGATACTTGACTAGAGTATCTAATCAGGTGGGACTAAGGTGTGTTCCAAGCTTCAACCACTATAGGTATCATCAAGCTTCAGCTCTAACACCAACCCAAGGATCTAGGTAATGTATCCAAGGTTGGAGTTCCACATGACCAGTGATACCCTCCCTACTTTGGATTCTATACATCATCACAAGTGGACTAGATGTCCTCCCAAGCATCTTGTCACCCCAATATGCTTCACCTCTCCCTATTCACTAAGTTAGATATATTCATCAGTCCAAGCATGCTTAAAAAGAATTCAACTTTCTTATGGAGAGATCCTACACAATGATCTAGGTGGCTCCAAAAATGCTCAAAATTTAGAAGTGACTATGGAAAATATCAAATATCTATATATAAAAATATATTGGATTGAAATGAAACTAGGGTTGTATTGAAGAGCTCGTCACTAGCTTTCCAACAATTCAAACAACACCTCAATCCATGTTTGTATGTGAAAGTTATGACGAGTCAAAGTTTTGGTCAAATTAGCCCATTGGCATCCACTAATGAGGTGATATTTAACACTTCATGACGAAGGTTTCCGGCAGTTGGAAAAGGCGAATTTGTTTCCTACTTGAATTTTCTAATGACCCCTAAAAATCCTATGGTTGGTTTTTAAATATTATTATTAAAAAAATAAAAATAAATATAAAAATAGGGGGCGAGAACCACCCCCACCACCACCCCCCCACCCCTCCTATTGGTTACATATATATAAATGTTCTTATATTAAAAGGCCAACGAACATATTAAACGACATTATATTATGGGGTCGGCGGGTTCGAACTCACCCTATTGCATAGGTCAGCGCCCCAGGGGCTAGCCCCAACAAAAACAAACAGTGCCCAATATTAAACCAAACACATGCCAAATTTGGGGTCCCACGGGGTTTGGCATCGAAACCTCACGAAACCGTCGACCTTAAAAATAATCGTCCAGCCAGTCTGGCAATAGAAATTTCTTGGAATTGATGCCTGAGAAATATATTTAAAAACTGATTTTTTTCCATTCGCAAGGGGCCAACGGAGGAGGTGAGAGCGGAACCCAACAATAGGATGTTGGCATGTATATCAAGGGTGGAAATTTGACCAATGATAGAACTTGGAGTGGTGGAACCATGATTTGGAATCTTGGAGGAATCTTCTATTGATAAATTTAGGGCAATTTAATAATTCGATTTCTCTTAACTATGATAACTGCTTGTGATATTATTTTCTTATATTCTGCTTCTTGTTACGAACATATATTATTATCATCAACCAACTATCAAAACAAGAATATCAACAATGCACAAGTACACAGGATATTGGCCCCAAGCTAGGGCAAAAACCTGTCCAAATCATGAGAGGTAAAACCCTTCGAACTCTTTCTTATAGAATATTTATTGATGAATTCCAAGACCCAAACTTTGTCTCAAGGCTGCCTTCAACATCAAAATGACAATACCTCCAAAATGTACCCAAACAAGTTGTTTCCTTCTGCAATTTGAGACAACACAGTAGATCTGTAACATTAGTATGACAGTCAATAAACTTTATCAAGGATAGGCTCACCTAGCCTTCCCTTATCTTCTCTTTCCTTGGAGACTGATCTCACATACCATGATCAGTTGTATTGAGACTTCTTGATTCCGAAAGAGTGATTGTTCTAGGGCACTGAGGATAGACCCATTTTCTTCAGAATATAGTCACATGTGCGAAGAGGGTTAGGGCTATTCTAGCCCTTCTATGACTTTTTTCTTCTTGCCAACTTTTTCTAGATAACTTCCTCCTTCCTACCGCTGCAAGATCGAGCCTCTAACCCAACAATATGCCCATACAAAATGATGCCCCAGTTAATATCTGAATGTTTATGTGAACAGATTCCTTGATGAATTCGGATGAGGGAACAAAATTCCTCTTGGACTATGGTTACTTCTTCTTTGAACCCTTCTCTTTGTTATTCCTCCTTCTGTGAGAGAGATGAATGTGTTGTGAGGAGGTATCAATGTTGTCTTTATATAGGCTTTTCTCCTCATCTCTAAGCTGATGTGATCCCTTGATTAGGCCGACATAATAGGAGGCTTCCAAAATTGTCCAAATAAATGATTTCAAGTGACTTCTTTGCATCAATTTGGTAGGTACATTTTGGAGTATTTTATTGATGATCTAGAAGGAATTTTTGACTTATAACAATTGGAGTTACAAGTGTAACAATACATGATTGTCTTCATTTTATATAACTCAACCTAAGGCTCTCAATGGAAGCCACAAATAGACCAAGAAAATTCTTGAGCATGAAACCCATGACTCAAGCAATAATATAAAAAAATTCTGTATACAAAAATTACATTATTACAACATTTGTCATTATGAAGATCGAACCTAGTTACACTATTTTTCAACGCTCCCTCTTAACTAGGGAGGTATTCATACATACATGGTATATGGACATTCTCAATATAAGAATTATCATCACAAAAGAGTCATATTAGTTATCCATTTGTTATAGCATCATTTCAACCAACATTGTTTTCATATAGCAAGGCCTTGACTAAGAGGTCTATCTCTCAAATAGATCAAATCACAATGTTGGCAGGTGTAATGAACTATAAACACACTCATCATGGTCTCTCTTAGGGTCATACCCACCCGGGTGTTCTCCGAGTATTCCCTACTAGGACTATTCTCATCTTGGGTTCCCAACCCTCAAGAATATCGGTCCTCTTGCCCACTCTTGTCTTGGATGCCCTACCACATCCTCAAAGAATATTAGATGCCAGATGATAACTCAATCCTCCATTTCTTCTTCACTCTCGGAAGATAGAAATGTAGTGTTTATCTTTCCCACTCAAATAGGGACAACATATCAACCAAACCACTCTTGTCTCTAAAATACAAAAGCTTCTTGTTCGGAAGCGATTTCGTTAATATGTCAGCAGTCTGCTCATTGGTGGGAACATACTCCAGCTTTAGCACACCATCTTGCACCACCTTCTGAATATAATGATATTTTTTATTTATGTGCTTTGTTTTCCCATGAAACACTGGGTCCTCGGACTGTCTTGTACAGATGGTATTATCACAATGAATAGTTTTAGGGGCCAATGGTCCTGCAAACAAGTCAGATAATAATTTTCTCAACCAGACCACTTCCTGACTGACTTCACATGTTGCTACGTACTCGACTTCAACACTGGTTAAGGCAACTGTATCTTGCTTCCTACTCATTGAAGAGACCATTGACGATCTTAGACTGAAGCATCCTCTGGTAGTACTTCTTCCATCCTTATTGCTACCTCCCCAATCAGAATCAGTAAATCCTATGAGAAGTACATCTTTTCCTTTCTCATATTTTAGGCAGTGGTATATGGTTCCTCACAAGTATCTCAATATATGCTTGGCTACCACACAAGAATCATGGTGGGGCTCCACCTGGGACTGACTGAGAACATTCACTGCAAAACATATATTATTTACCAGGTACGTCAGGGATCCTATCAATTTCCTGTACCTTGTGGTATCCACCAGTCTGTATTCAGAGTTTCTTAATAGTCTTAGGTTTGTAATCATAGGAATCGTCATAGGATTTCACTCCATCATGTCAAACCTCTTGATAATTTCAATTACATACTTCCCTTGACCCAAGTAAATCTCATTGGGTTCTTTCCATACTTCCAGTCTGAGATAATAGTGCATCGATCCCAGATCCTTCATTCAAATTCTATAGTCAACTATTTCTTGCATTCCTAAATACGTTCTTCTACACTTGTTAGTAGAAGATCATCTACATATAGTAGGATGATGACAGGTTCATCCTTTACCACTTTGATGTAGAGGTTGGGATCATCAAAACTTTTGATAAAGCCCAGTCTTTGTAGATAAGCATCCATCCTAGCATACCATGCTCTAGGTACTTGCTTGAGGCCATATAAAGCCTTTTTGAATTTGCGAACATAGCCTTCTTTATCCTTGACTTCAAATCCCAAAGGTTTCTTAATGTAGACTTCTTCGTCTATGGTGCCATTTAGAAATGTTTTCTTTACGTCCATTTGATGAACTTTCCACTTCATGTATGTTGCAAGAGAAATCAGTGAAGGAATGAGTGTATATCTTGTTGTAGGAGAAAAGGTTCCTTCATAGTGATTTCCTTATTCTTGAGAGAAACCTCTAGCCACAAACCTAAATTTGTATTTTTTTTATGCTCCCATCCACAACATGCTTGATCTTGTAAATCCATTTCGAGGTTACCACAAATTTGTTTTCTAGTCTAGGAACAATTTCCCAAACACCATTCTTCATTATAGATTGGTATTCCTCATTCATGGCAAACTTCCATTCAGATCAATTGGAAGCTTCTTCAAATGTGGATGGCTCATCTTCTATCAATTTTGACATGTAGGTTGCATACCCAGAGTACCTTTTAGGTTTCTTGTTTTCTCTAAATTTTCCACTTGACTAGTGTCTTTTAGCATCTTAAAGTGTGGAGGTCAAACAATTAGGTCTCTTCCTCTTTTCAGGGATAGTTATAGGTTCACTAGGACCTTCATCTTCTTGATGAGAATCTTCTTTACTGACTTATTCCTCAAATATAGGAATATATTCTTCATTAGAAAAAGATGAAATATCTTTTGACTTTTTGAATGCAATATTCATCAAAGATTACATCTTAGCTTACCTCTATTTGATGTGCTTCATTGATGTATTTTCTATAAACCTTGGATGAATTACTATATCCCACAAATATTTCCTTCTTGCTAGCCAGATCTAGATTCTTCCTTTTGTCCTTGGGAATGTGGATATATACTAGACATCCAAATATTTAGAGATAGTGCACAATAGGTTTCTTTCCAGTGAAAGCTTCTTTGGGAGTTCGATTATTCAGAGACCTGTGGGGACTTCTATTTTGAATATAGACAACAATCTTTGTTGCTTTGACCCATAGGAATTTTGGTAGATCTTGGTCATGAAGCATTGCTTGACACTTTCTTCTATGGCCCTGTTCTTTCGTTCAACTGATCCATTCTACTCAGAACTATATGGAACTATGAGCTCCCTCTTAATTCCAGCCTCCTTGTAGAAGGCTATAAGTTATTTAGAAGTGTATTCCCCACTGTTATCAGATCTTAAAGTCTTGATCTTTCTTTCTGTGAGATTTCCCACTTCAGCTTTGAATTCTTGGAATTTTGAAAAGACTTCATCTTTGGATTTGATAAGGTAAACACAAGTTTTCCTGGAGTGATAATATATGAAGGTGACATAGTATAGATGTCCTCCAAGATATTTTGTTACGGGAACACAAACATTAGAGTGCATGAGATCAAGTATCTCTTGAGCACGAGATGTGCTATGTCCAAATGGTTTCTTTGCAATCTTGCCCAACGCACAACCTTTACATACATCTTCATGTTCTTCTTTGAGATTCAGGATTCCATTTACTATGGAATTTAGGGTTGGAAGAATTTTGTAGTGAAAGTGACCCAATCTTCTATGCCATAATTCACATGGACTAATTTCAATATGAACAAGTGCTTGATTGACAAGAGAATCTAATCTATATAATCTACCTTCTCGGACACCAATAGTTCTATATTTGTCAATGCTTGAATCTTTAGCCCAAATAACTACTCTTCCATCTATAAAGGCAAACCTATCACCATTTTCTTCTAAAGATGAAATAGAAGTAAGATTTTTGCACAGAACTGGAACATAAAGGATGTTGTTGAGATGAATGTTGCTTCAGTCTTCAAGCTTGATGGAGGTAGATCCAATGCCTTTTACCAGATAACTTTTGTTGTCACCAAGCTCCACAAAATATGAGGACTTTCCCTTGGAGAGAGTCTTGGGTTGGTGGTGGTATCCTGTCATATTCCTTGAAGCTCCACTATTGATTACCCAAATATTTTCATCTTGAAACGTGCCAGAGAGTGCACAAAATAAGCCATCAACTTTTGTAGATATATCGATTCTAGAGATACGATTAATCCATACTTGCTTGATCTGTTGTTTGATGAAGCTTTTCATTGATCCAATGCTTGCCAATTGCTTCATGAGGGAGGTGATCTTCTTCATACCCGTTATAGAACCTCCCTCTGACACCATGTTGAGAAATTTAGGGCAATTTAATAATTCAATTTCTCTTAACTATGATAACTTCTTGTGATATTGTTTTCTTATATTTTGCTTCTTATTACTAACATATGTTATTATCATCAACCAACTATCAAAACCAGAAGATAAAAAATGTACAAGTACACAAGATATTGGCACCAAGCCAGGGAAAAAACCTGTCCAAATCGTGAGAGGAAAAACCCTTCGAACTTTTTCTTATAGAATATTTATTGATGAATTCCAAGACCCAAACTTTGACTCAAGACCGCCTTCAACATCAAAATGACAATACCTCCAAAATGTACCCAAACAAGTTGTTTCCTTCTGCAATTCTAGACAACATTGTAGATCTGCAACATTAGTATGACAGTCAACAAATATGATCAAGGATAAGCTCACTTAGCCTTCCCTTATCCTCACTTTCCTTGGAGATTGATCTCACATACCATGATCCTTTGTATTGAGACTTCCTGATGCTGAAAGAGTGACTGTTCTAGGGCAGCGAGAATAGACCCATCGGCTTTAGAATATAGTCGCATGTGCAAAGAGGGTTAGGGATATTGTAGCCCTTTTATGACTTCGTTCTTCTTTCCAACTTCTTCTAGATAAATTCCTCCTTCCTACTATCACAAGATCGAGCCTCTAACCCAACAATATGCCCATACAAAATGATGCCCTAGTTTAGATATGAATGTCACACGTGTGAATAGATTCCTTGATGAATTCAAATGAGGGAACAAACTTCCTCTTTCACTGTGTCTACTTCTTCTTTGACCCCTTCTCTTGGTTATCCCTCCTTGTGTAGTCCATTTCTTCAACAGAGTTGTGCATTTTTAGGCCATTCCTGGAATTGGAGGTATATGATGTAGTGATACCATGTCTTTTTTTGATTTGTGAAATGATGATTTTTTTTGTTGAGATCCTTTCTACCATTATGTTGAACGACACTAGTATGCCATTCCATATGATAATTTATCATCTTGCCACTATAGTTGAGGGGGTTTATCCTTTTATTGACAAAGAATGTACCATGTACTCATCATCATCTTGTAACATTTAATGAAGTGACCTCCCCACTCTTGACACTGGGCTCAGAGATGTAACCCACACTGGGTGAAATTCGTTATCAATTTTTTTGTGTTCTTTGATTTGATGGATGTTATTATGTTTCCTCTTCTTTAAAGTACGCACAAATGGTTTTTCATACTCTTTAACATGCAATTCTACTAACTTCACAAAATTAAAAGACCTTGGTTAATTTCGGTAGCTGAGAAAATTTGGATCAAGTTTGGTATCATAGTGGTCTTCTTGTTGATGTGAATTGCGAGTGTGAATGATAACTAGATATTGAATGTGCAACAAGAAGGGAAATGGAGAACAACAAAGATCTCTATGATGACACTCATAATGTATGCAGATTATGAGGAGAAAATGGAAAGAGAAGAACAAGAGAGAAAAATCAGAGGATGATGCTCCATCTCCATCTTCTAGTGATCATTCATCTTCTTCATTGTCTTCTCATCATTCAAATGATATCAATTAGAGCCTTCAAGCAGAGAATGTTGAATTGAAGAGACTTTTACAAGAAGAAAAAAGAGGAGAAGTAGAAATTGCAACTTTAGTTATGAGCCACGGAAGAGGCCTTGGAAAAATTGAAACACAATGAAGGCTTAGTAAAGCTATCATCATCTGTTTTAGAATCGACAGATGAGGTAAACAATGTTGATTGTTCTTCAATTTCCTTTTCACATGATACTATTTCTGTTGGAAGCCTTGAGGTACCCATTTCAAGAAATGGTATGAGACTCCTTACCAAGATGGGGTACACTGAAGGAGAGTGCTCAAAGGTAGCAAAAGCTTCCAAGGAATTGTCAAAACCATCAGATAAAGAGGATGATTGGAGCACATCACAATCCTCCCATGACAATGTAAATTGTAGAGGAAGAGCTAAGGCAAGCTCTCATTTCTAGGATCACACAAGAGACAATCAAGAAAGGTATAAAAAGTCTCAATATTCTAAAGTTCATTTTGATTACAAGCACATTAATGATGAGCAAAAATCATGGCGTATAAAACCATGTAGTTTTTTTGGCTCGCACAACCACGTCATTTTCGAGTGCTGGAAGAGAATGGCAGGAAGAAAGAGGATAAGACATGAAAGGCCTTCTCCACATCATGGAAGGAAGAAGGTTAAGTAGGTATGGAGGAAGAAGACTTTTTACAATCATTGCAACATAGGTGACATCAAAGAGCCACATGTTGGAGGCTCCATCCAGAGCAGCGTCTCAAGCACAAGCGCCCATGCAGGAACCAACTGGTGAAGATGTTCAACAAGCGAATGCGCCATAAGGAGATGAACCATTCACCTTGATGAGTGAGAGATAGTTTTACTAGATATGGTAGTTTTTCATGGTTGCATTTTGTAAATCATTTTTTGTGATATGATTGTAAATGTGATGATGTGTTTTCCATCGCTTATTAAGGCAATGATGATGTTTTTGGCCTTTTATTGATTACTGGGGTATTGGTTTATATTTTGATGTAAACTTGACCAAAGAGCATGTGTTGTAAACTCTTGGAAAGTATGGGGATGCTTGGGTCATGTAATTTAGCATGTAGTTTGTAAAATATTGTACTATAGGTTTGCAGAGAATGCAGGTGTCGGGTCATAACTTATAGCTCCAAAGAACAAGGGTGAAGGAGAAGGAAGTGTGACCTGTCAGGGCACTTGTTGTGCAAACAATGTAACACTACAATTCCAGATTATGTTGATGCATTTGGAGGACCAAAAGCTCCTCAGTGGGGAGGAATGATCCAGGTGGCTCCAGAAAAACTCAGAATTCAAAAGTGGCTTTGGAAAAGTTCAAAAATAAATGTTATTGGATTAAAGTGAAACTAGAGTAATATCGAAGAGCTCGTCACAAGATTTCCAACGATGCAAATGACACCCCAAGCCGAGTTCGTATGTGAAAGTTATGGCCAATCAAAGTTTTGGTTAAACTAGCCCATTGGTAGCCACTAATGAGACAACAATTTAGCGCTTCACGGTGATGGTTTCCGACAATCAGAAAAGGAAAATTTGTTGCCTACTTAATTTTTCTAATGAATCCTAAAAATTTGATGGTTTGTTTTTAAATATTATTATTATAAAAAAATATATAAAAATAGCGTGGTAGGTCACCACCCTCGCCACCCCTCATATCTGTTACACACACACACACACACACACATATTAAATGGCCAATGGCCATATGAAACGACATTATATTATGGGGTTGGCGGGGATCAAACCCGCTTACTGCGTAGGTAGGCCCGCCCCACATGCGGCCCCCGACCAAAACAAACAGTGCCCCAATTAAACCAAACATATGCCATATCATGGGTCGTGTGGGGTTTGACCTCGAGACCTCCCCAAACTGTTGAACTTAAAAATAATCTTCTAGCCAGTCCGCCAATGCACATTTCTTGGAATTGAGACATGAGAAATATATTTAAAAACTGATTTTTGCCATTCACAAGGGGCCAATAGAGGAGCCGAGAGTGGAACCCAACACCAAGATGTTAGCACATAGACTGAGGGTGGAAATTTAACCTATGATGGAACTTGGAGTGGTGGAACAATGATTTGGAATATTGGAGGAATCTTTTAGATTCCTCAAAGCCAAAAATTTTACAATATCAAAATTATGCCAAGTTTATACTCAAATGAATCAGAATTTCCCCAAGAGTATGATTGTGTAGATGATTTTTGATCTAAGCATCGTATTTTCCAGATACAAACTGATGAGGGTGGAACCATGAAAGTGGAATCTTGACACAGGAATCTGCATAGAATCTAAAAGACTCCCTTGGGGCCAAATTTTCACATTGACATAATCATGTCAAATTTATACTCAAATGAACCAGAATTTTTCCAGGAGTATAATGGCGTGATCAATTTTCTGATATGAGCAGTGGAATTTTTGTCAACTCCACAGAGAAGAATCTTTATGGAATCACGAGGACTCAAAAATATTCCCTAAGGGTTGATTTTTAATAGTTTCAAAACCATACAGATTTTATACTCAAATTACTCAGTGTTTCGCAAGGAGCGCAGTCGTGAGCTCATAATTGTCATATGAGTAGAAAAAATCCATTCAACCAACTAGAAGGAATCTTTGAGATTCCTGCAGATCCAGATTTTGATGGTGTCTGAAAGGGGTCAAATTTAAAATCATTTGACATGACTTCACACCACAAATTCAATGATGTAGTCCATTTCTTCAGTAGAATTGTACATTTTTAGGCCATCCCTGGAAGTGGAGGTATATGATGTAGTGATGCCATGTCTTTCTTTTGATTTGATGAGATGATGATTTTGTTGTTGAGATCCTTGTTATCATTATGATGAAGGATACTTGTATGCCACTTCATGTGATAATTTATTATCTTGTCATGCTGAAGGAGGACCCGTATGAGTGAGAGTTCTTATAGGGGAATGTCTCGTGGAGATACATGCCACTCTAGTTGATGTAGTTTATCCTTGTAATGACAAAGAATGTACCATGTACTCATCATCATCTCTCAACATTTAATGAAGCGACCTCCCCACTCTTGACACCGGGCCCGAAGACTTAACCCACACTGGGTGAACTCCATTATCAATTGTTTGTGTTATTCGATTTAATGGATGTTATTATGTTTCCTCTTTTTTAAAGTATGCACATGTGGTTTTTCATATGAAATTATGCTAACATCACAGAAGTAAAAATATTTGTTAATTCCAGTACCTGAGAGAATCCAGATCACACAACTACAACCCCAATTAGTAATAATCTTTCAATATTTAAACCAAGCTTACCTCTCAGGTACTCAAGGTTCATGTTTGGTAATTATTTAGTCAGTATGTCTGCTACCTTTTCATCTGTTGGTAGATAGTGAAGCTCCATGAATCCATCTTGTACCAAGCTTCTGACGTAGTGGTACTTATTATTTATATGCTTTGTCGTAGCATGAAACACCAAGTCTTCCATCAATATTATGCAACTTTCATTATCAAAATGTATCCATGTAGGGCTTAGCGGTCCTTCACATAAGTATAATAATTCTTTTTGATCCAAACAACTTCTTGACATGCGTCGATTGCAACAACATATTCAGCTTCGACACTACTCAAAGCAACAATATCATGCTTTCTACTCATCCGTGAGACCATGGAACATCCTAGGCTGAAGCATCCACCCATTGTGCTTCTGCCATTTGTCTCACTGCTACCCCAATTTGAATCTATATATCCCATGAGTTGGATTTCATTACTAGTATACCAGAGGCAGTGATGTATAGTTCCACACATATATCTTAAGATATGCTTGGCTGCAATCCAATGATCATGTTTTGGATCCATCTAAAACTGACTAAGGACATTTACTGCAAAACAAATGTTTTGTCTCGTATTTACTAGATACATCAAGGACCCAATCAACTGTCTATAGCAAGTAGGATCGATTGGACTAGGCTTTGAACTCCTCAACTTCTTTAGATCGGTAATCATAGGCTTGCTATCCATCATGCTAAACTTTTGAAGTATCTTGATCACATATTTACCTTGACCAAGATATATCTCACCTAGCCTCTGCCATACTTATAGTCCCAAGTAATATTGCATATTCCCAATGTCCTTCATATCGAACTCAGCTACTAACTACTTCTTGCATTACTAAATCTGATTCTCTGCACCTGTGTATAGTAGATCATGCACATGCAAAAGTATGATAAATGGTTCACCCTAGGACACCCTGAGATATGGTTTAGGATCTACAGCACCCTTAGTAAAATAAAGTCTCTATAAGCTATAGGTTCTTTCTTTAAGCTAGGTAGATATTTCTTCAACCTACAGACATAAGTCTCCCTCTAATTTATTTCAAAGCCATGAGGCTTGTCAATGTAAACCTCCTCATCAATGGTCCCATTCAGTAAAGATGTCTTGACATTCATTTGATGGATGTTCCATCCTATAGTAGAAACCAATGAAACAATCAATATTGTTGTATATTGAGCTATGAGAGCAAAGGTTTCCTTGTAATCAATCCGTTCTTTCTGTGAGAAGCCTTTTTCTGCAAACCTTGCTTTGTATTTACCAATGCTCCCATATGTAGCATGCTTGATCTTGTAGATCCATTCTAAAGTGACTATCAGCTTGTCACTTAGCCTAGGGATAATTTCCCAAACATCATTATTCATTATGGATTGGTATTTCTTCCTGCATTTCATTCCTCCACTCTTGATGTTTAGCTGCATCTTCATACAAGGAAGGTTTCACTTCAATAATATTTTTCATATATGCAACATATGCAAAATAAATCTTTGGTCTTTTACTTTCCCTGAAAGTCCCTGATGCCGTATGCCCTTCTGCTTCTTGTAGAGCAGTTCTCAACCAAGCGGGTATTTTTTGAATTTTTGGATAATCACTTGTTGTATAGGCTCACTTGACCTTCAATATCTTCTTGATTAGATGTATGATCTTAACCATCATTTTCCATTGAGATATCCTCAAAGTTAGGCATATCTTCTTCATCAGAGACAACCATAACATCCTTTGATTTCTTGTAATCTATGCTCTCATCAAAGATGACATACCTGGTTACTTCAATTCAACGATCCTCCTTAACATAGATTCTATATGACTTTGATGAAGAAATATACCCAACAAAGATTCCATTTAAATTGGTAGGATCCAACTTCTTTCTCTTGTCTTGAGGTATATGAATATACACAAGACAGCCAAATATTTGAAGGTGATCCATACTTGGATTCTTCCCTATAAATGCTTCTTCTGGAGTCATGTTGTTAATGATTCTCTGAGGACTTCATTTCTGCAAGTAAACAACTATCGTACATGCTTCTCCTCATAGGAATTAAGGTAGATCTTGATAATTTAGCATGGCCCTGACACATTCTTCAATAGTTATATTCTTCCTTTCATCAACACCAATTTATTCAGGATTATAGGGAACGATAAGCTCCCTCTTGATCCCCGCTTCCTTGTAGAAAGCTATCAACTCTTTGGAGGTGTATTCTCCACCATCGTTTGACCTTAGAGTCTTGATATTTATCTTGGTTAGGTTCTCCATCTCATTCTTGAACTCCTAATACTTTTTGAATACCTCTTCCTTGTTATCGACAAGGTATAACCAAGTCTTCCTTGAAAAATCATTAATGAAGGTTACCTAATACTAATGGCCACCAAGAGACTTAACTGCCATAAGTACACATACATCTGAATGTATGAGACACAAAAATTCCTTATATATGGTATCAATTCTTGCAAATTTCTTCTTCATTTTCTTACCTATAACACAACCCTTATATGTCCCTTCATGTTATTTGTTCAATTAGGGCATGCCATTGATCATTTGAATTAGATATGGAAAAATATTATAATGACGATGTCCATACCTTCTATTCCATAGTTTGGAAGGACTTACATCCCAAGCGGACTATAGCATGAGATAGAGTTGTAAAAATTCTATATAATGTCCCCTCACGAATCCTAATCACCCTAGAATCATCAATACTAGAGCCCTTATCCCAAACCAAAGCCTTACCATTAACAAAAGAAAATTTATCACCCTTATTCTCTAGACAAGAAATAGAAAGTAATTTTTTCTTCAAACTTGGAACATATAGAATATTGTTGAGGTGAATACTTCCACCAGAATCGAGCTCCAAGAAAGTAGATACAATCTCTTTCACTAGATATCTCTTCTTGTCTCCAAGTTCAAATGAATCAGATGAGTTACCCTTAGATAGGGTTTGAAGTTGACTACATTCTCCCATCATATGCTTGGAGGCACCAGTGTCAATAACCCATACATTCTCATCCTTAAAAGTGCTAGATAATGCGGAGAATAAACTTCCATATATCACTTGTTTTGTGATCTTGAAGATGATCTTCAATAAACAATCTTTGATAGATGTAGTGATATTTCGAAGAAACCTGAAACCCTTCCTTATAACCCTTTCCATAGTTCCAACTAAGATGTGATCTTCAATCTCTTTATTGCACCATAGCTCTAATACCATGTTGGAAAATCAGGGGACTTATGTATTATAGATGATTTTCCTTAACTTGATAATTACTTGTGATATGTGTTGGCATTTTATTACTTTATTAGATATTTTTTCATCAAGAAATTATCAAAATAATGAAGATCACAAGAAGACAAAGTACACAAGATATAGGATCCAAGCCAGGGAAAAACCCCTCTAAGGGGAAAGCGCAGAGAAAATTCTTCTATTATTCTTTAGAATCTTTTACAAAGAGACTTCCAAGACCCAAAGACCAAAGCCAACAACCCTTCCAAGCACCAAGTCAACCCTCGATAAAATCTTCTCGAAGGCAGCTTTGAAACTTTGACCTACTGCAACTTCTTCCTATAATTTTGGCCATGCAATTTCAACCTCCTACAACTGTAGCTTCACAGAAAGCCTAGGTTTGCATGTGCGGAGATAGAGATAGAGAGATATTTAGCCCAAGGAACTTTACTTTTTCCTTCCTTCCTTTGTCCTTCTAGTTCTTCTTCTCCTTCGCTATTATAGATCTAACTTGATTTGGATGAGTGTCTAAAATGAGGTCAAGCTCCTTGTATTTATAGCCTCTTTTAGGGGTCGAATTTCCATCCTTTAGGTTGAATTGATCTTGCTCTTGGGCCAACTTGGTCTTGGGATGAAAAATAGATTTTTCTTGATAAGATAAATATATTTCTTTATCACAATGAATACAAATGGGAATATGACACATGGCCAATAATTTTCTTTATCCTAAAAAGTATTAGAAAACCTAAAAGCATGAGGAACATGCTTTTGACTCAAAATTGAGTATGAAATCCATACTCCAATATAAAATATAATTTCTCTTTCTTTCTTTACAAATAATATAAAATGTCATGATTACAATTAGGTCATTATGATGATTGAACCTAATTACAATTATCAACAATTGGCACCAATGAGATAGGGGGTTGGCCTTGACTAGTGCCAATGGAATAACCCCAAGTGATGACATAATCCAACTCAGACATAACCATACGCCTAGCCTTGTTAGCCTTTAGATCACCTCTAAACTTAATACATTATTTTAGAACCAAACTTGCAATAATCTTAGGAGGCATGAACTTGTCCTTGAAGCTACAAGAATTGTGATCCCACCAAATGTTATTAGCAAACACACAATGAAATTCTTCGAATTATCTAATTGAATTGTCTCTAAGCCAAAATTTCATGCATTCTTCCAATCCAACTTTATCTAACCAAGAATTTTACTTAAAATCAACTTAAACAAGACTTAGAACCTACACTGAATATGGACAAGAGATGAGTAAGTGAGACATTGGTTCTTCTTTTGATTTTCATAAGGAGCATGATTAGGACCATCCAAACCCTTTTAAGAATGTTATCTCATCTCAAAAGTTTCTTATTCAATGCAAGCCCGAGAGTTTTTTTCCATTTAGAGGAGTGCAAAATTTTCAAATCCTACTTCATCATGATTATGGGACATAACTGGAATGAGATTTTGTAAAATATTTAAATCTTATTTTTTTGTGAAGTCACTCGTACCAGAATTTTTAGACCAACAATTCTCATCTTCCACCTCTTACTTGAGCTTAATAGAATTAGCGTCTATAAGTTTAATGAAATTCACCGACTTAGCTATTGTCGTTTAAAACTTAGGACACTTGCCAATTTCCAACCTACTCTTCTTCTCAAATGAGGAGTTTGTGCTTTGGCATCTTCTAATGTGAAAACCCCTGCTTAATGGAGAGCTTGGAGAAGTGGGGTAGGAAGATGATAACCCTCAATCATTTCCTAATCCCGGATCTTCTCCAATTCTTAATTTTCTTCCATCATCGATTCACACACCATCCAATCCCTGATCGATGGAAAGGAAGAAACAATAACTTTTTATATAAGGCATACCATGGATTTCTAAACCAATAACTTCACAGGATTTCTAAATCAATCTTCTATAAGATATACCATGGAGGTACTTAGATTTCATGATATGGCCCCATAAGAAAGAATTTTGTTGGAGCCTCCATAAGCTTCGATCCAAAAGAGCTTTGCTAAAATAGAAAAGGTTTTTGATCCTCCATTCACCAAGCTTATTGGGGAACATAACCTACCTCCAATTAATTAAGGTGATGGCACACTTCTGACAAGCTCTAGACGATAAAAGTTTGAAACTAATGTTCTTTATTTTTTTTAGAATTCTCTTTAGAGTGGATAACACCATCAAAGAACCTTTAGAACTACAAAAATAATATGGAAACTGATGTAAGTTAGATACATTTACTTTCTTAAGCACACCTCTAAACTTAGCATCATTTAACAAATTACGAAGATCCTAAACAACAACAATGACAAGATAAGGTGAGAGGGGGCATCCTTTTTCAAGGCTTCGAGAGGCCTTAAAAAATATTGAAGGAGCTCCATTAATGAGAATGATGAAAGACAGATTGCACACACACCATTACCCAATTCT